>PVLA01005937.1:0-134826 GCA_004027455.1 Hydrochoerus hydrochaeris
CTCCTAGACTTTTTCCTATCTGGGAGCCTTTGGCTCTCACCCTTGTAGTTATTTATGGAAACTTCTTGGACTCGTTACATTGTTACAGACTCCTTATCACCCCCCCCCCACATACACGCACATGCTCACGCTCATGCCACCAACCCGCCTACTTCTTCTGATTTTTCTCTTTTTTTATTAGTACATATTTGCAGTGTATAATATTTACATTCTTTGTGTGGAGTTGGTACATGTACTTAGCACATATTAATTCTTTTTTCCTTCCCATCTCCTTCCCTCCTTCCGTCTCCTGATCCCCTTCCTGTTTGAGAAAGCTCTCTCTCTCTACTTCCTGTTATCTATCTAGGGACGTCCACACTCAGCCCACTTGTGCTGACCACGGCCTCTCCTTCGAAGCCTTCTCGCAGGCTTTTAGCTATGGTGTGAGCTGGAGTATCTGCCACAATCTGAGCCAGAGCTCCCAGACACTGGGATTTTATCACGGGGTTAAGCAAACATAACACTTTAGGGTAAAAATAATAACCCTCACTGGTTCTTAACTAAAATGGGCCCCTGTCACAAAAGAAATTAACAAGAGAAAAACAAGCAGAAGTTCGTTGTGTATTTTGTATGTGCATGGGAGACACCCAAGGAATGGGTAATTTTCAGAGAGGTGGACTTGAATTCCAGCTTAGTATCTTCAACAAACAATAATAAACTTTTAGGGAAGTGATACGACAGAGGAAAAAAGACTTGTGTTGTTTATGAGGGGCAAATTAAAAAAAAAAGGCAAATAAGTGGCAGATAAAAGATAGTAGACTTATTAATGTAGATCCCTGTGGTACTGTCTCTAGGCCCAAAGGGTCTAAAGCATTCTTCAGGGGTTAATTTTTGTTCTGCCTGGTAGAGATGCAAGTAGAATAACTTGTTTTTTTTTTAAATATATGTCCTGCTTTTAGCCAATGAGAGGGCTGGGGATTTAGCTCAGTGGTATAAGCACCTCCCTGGCAAGCATGAGGTGGTGAGTTACCCTGTACAAAAAACCAAACCAAAACAAACAAAACAAAACAAAAAGAGTTCTAGGCAATGAGAGGGAGGGCAAAGAACTTTCCAGTTTCCCTACATCTGCTTGTTCTCAATTGCCTTTGGTTCTACAATCCTTCATATACTGAAGCGGCATATTCTATTTTTTTAGAACTCAAGTTAGCAGTTGTCAACTTTTGTTTATGTCCTAAACATTTATAAAAAGCACAAACAAACTGTCATTTAGAATCATAATTACTTCATAAATAAAAGCACTTTTCAATATACCCAAATAGAATGGAATAGAATGAGCAATCTACTTTAAGCTGAATAAACTTGACCTTATGAAGAATGCATTATAGAGTCCCTATTTTTAAGAATATGCCCAGGAGTGTTGAAAATATTAGTATAATTTAGTACCTGTTCATAGTGTGATGTTTGAGAATCCCATCTTTGAGTCAAATGAGGACACAAAAAGTGTAAGAAAAAAGACATGAGCAAGATGAAATGAATAAATTAAATGCAGGAGATTCACTGTCTTTTGGAGAAAACAATATTCTCTCCTTAGTCTTGCTTGTTAATTTTAAGTCTCTGGTTCTTACCCTTTGATTAAAGTATTTCAGAATAACATACTTGAAATAATGGGAGAAATGTGTTTTCCATTGATAAAAAGGCTAATGACTTTTCTTCTGTTTATAGCCTAGTGATTTGCTGTTAACTGGTTGGTCTCTGCAGTCTTTACTGAGAGTTCTTGTCATAGCCTGCTGGCGCCATTTGCATACTAATCATTTTTGTAATTGATCTTCCCAGGTCTCTTCAGACCTTGTAGGAGGCAGTGGCCTGCTGCTTAGAAATTAACTAAGGATTGCAACATGAGGCCTGGCTGGTGGGGAGCTGAGTCACATGGCATATGGTCCTGTTGGTCCCTCCACCCCATTCTACCCTGTGACACTACATTGGAGACTCTGGTCAGTGTGCAGATAAAATGGCCTTTATTGTAATGCAGAGTTCATGGTTCAGGTGATTGAGAATTTATTATTGCCAAATGGTTTAAGAGAAGTTTAATTTTTTTTTGTTAGCAAAACAGGAGGCGTGATATCAATGGCCAGATAGCTGGGGCTGGTTGGGTAGTTACATTATATGCCAGAAGAGCCTTCCATCCATGCTTGGTCACTAAACATGGGGAGTGAAAGAGAAAGATGAGAGAAGGTGAGAGAGGAAGCTGTTATATTTAGTAAAAAATCTGAACATAGATCTGACTAGAAGGGCAGCAGCTATATTTATTCATGGACTATTGAGTGAAACAACTCTAAGATACCATAGACATTTGTTATCCTCACTGTCTTGATCAGTTTTTGATTGCTAGAACAAAATACTTAGGGCTGTGAAATTTATAAAGAAAAGAAACTTTTGTTAGCTCATCTGCCTGGAGGTGGAGGGCATGATGTCAGCAACTGCTCAGCTCTAGTGGACACTACTTGGCAGATGACCTCATGATGATAGGAGTATGTGTGAGAGTGACGACTTGATTCAAGGGAAGTGTCAGGCTCCTTCAGCATAAGCCATTCTCATGGGAGCTAATCCACTGTGAGATCATCATTAATCTCCTCTGCAGGTAGATTCCTCAGGAAACAGTTACCTTCCTGTGGGCTCTACTTCATAAAGGTTCCATTGGGTCTTAACATCACCCTGGGGACCAACAGTCCAGCAAGTGAAACAATCATATCGCACCCAAACTGTAGCCCTCACACACAAATTCTGCAAAGTGAAAATGAAACAGAGAGCACTAATGACTTACAGAAGGCTGCATCTTTGGAACAAGGTTCTGAACCATGCTGTCCAATCTGGTAACCAGTAGCCATATGAGACCATTGAAATTAAAAGACACTAAAATGCAAGTTCCTCAGTCTCGCTGCCACATTTCTAGTGTTTAGTGACCACATGTGGTTAGTGGCTATTGTACTGGACAGCACAGAGAACATTTTTACTGACAAAGTAAGTCCTATTATACAGCTCTGTTTCAGAGATTCATGGCCTACCATTCTATCCATTAATACTGTAAGATTGTGCCTTACAGTATTAGACATAGACTGTGTCCTATGTGCACAGTCTGCACCCATAACTGCTACATATAATGAGACAAGTATATTTTGATATTAACTTAGAAGCAAATTCTGGGTGTCCTCTTTCCTGCTCTCCTGGAAAGTGGGAGGAGCTTGAGTACACATCTTGTCTTTTCCAGCCCTGATGTTACTTGTAAGCAATTTTCCATCACTTGGAATTATTGAAGCATGGTTTAGCAATGTGTTTGCTTTGACTTCAGGGTGCAACTTTAACTTTACAGCTAATATTGATCTAACAGTGAATTCTTTACAAAACCCATACGGCTCCTCGAGGAAAAATTGGCCAAGGTGGTGTGGTGTCACAGATGTCTTAGGGCTTTAAATTAACACTGTAAATCTCAGGATTATGGGGGAAAGAGCTAGTAACTTTATTGAATGCCTCCCATCTGGCTGTGTTTCCAGCTGCTGCCTGACTGGCATGAAGGGTGGCAGGTACAAGGCCAGAGATTTGGTATCAGAAACTATTTAATGAAGAGTTTGTTTGGTACTTACACCCAGGGACTCCATTTTAAATCGATTTTTCTTATTGAGATCAACAACAGGATATTATGCTTTCGGCAGAAAAGGGAGCGGCCCATGGAACTCAGCCCAGGATAGACCTGGGATGGAGCAGAGGTAAGGTTTGGTGGTTACTCAGGTTTTATGGGGTTCTGAGATCTGAAGTAGAATAGACTCTCAACAGGGCATGGCCTGGAGGGTACCGTGCTCTATTAAGGCAGTTAGGATGTTGTACTGATTGCTGAGTGTGGGTAACCTTGAATTTGGGCGTTTGATAAGAACTGCAGAAATAATTACTGCTCTGCAATTAACCAGGATGCTAAAATCAGGTTCCACTAGACCTGCCTTTCTTCTGATTATCATCCTTTAGAGAGAGTGGCCCGTCAGGATATTTGATAATATGTGCTTTCCCTCACGGTAAGGCAGAATCACAATGTTCAGAGTGCTGGAGGTGCATTGAGATACAGACACTTGTAACTCAAACATATGCCCTTCAGCTTCATGTTACCCCTTGGTAGTGAAGGGGTAACAGTTCAAACACAAAGATTATTTTATTTATTTTTGTTTTTAATTTTTTTTTTGGTGCTTGGGATTGAACTCATGACCTTGCATTTGCTATGCAGGCACTTAGGCCACTGAGCTAAACCTCCTAGAAATATTAGAAATATTTTCTGAACTTTCTTGATTAAGACAGAGGCTATAGCTACCTTTATTCCCCTTCAAGGGAACTTCGTGAAAATTCTAGTATAGACGGACTATTCCATAAGATCAAATCCCAATAGAACTACCCTTTTCCATTGATTGCCCTCCTCCCCCATTTACTGCTGAGCATTCAGTGAATGAATAACTCCTACACCAAGTGGACAAACTTTGTTTTTCTCCTATTCATCAATCTATTGACAGTTAATTTGTAGATATTCCTCACCATTTCAGTTGATGTTTTATACAGAAAATGTTCATCTTTTCAACAGTAGAGTAGTTTTAAAACACCAGCCCATAGCTACTTAATAAGAACTAGCATTTAAGCAATACCTCTTAGTGATGTGTATGTAAATTATAGTTTGGGAAGCAGAAAGAGTTGACAAACTTTGTAAGGGACCAGATGTAAATTTTTTAGATTTAGTGGACCATATGGTGTCTTGCAATGCCACAACTGCGCTCTTGTAGTACGAAAATAGCCATCGACTACATATATATGAATCAGTGTGGTTGTATTTCAATAAAATTGTATTTATGGACACTGAAATCTGCATTTTATAAACGTTTCACATTTCATAAATTGTTTTTTTTAACCACTTAAAAATACGTTTTCTGTAATTTTTGCTGCCAAGTTGTAGGTCTCAAGCTCAGGGATTTGCCTGCACTAGTCACATGCTCTGTGACTGAGCTATAGCATCAGTGTTTGTTTTTCAATCATTAATTTTTTTTCTCCAACTATCTTTTCTGTCGAGGTCTACAAAACAGGTGACAGATTGGACTGGGTTCACCTGCCATCGTTTGTTGATTCCCTGATCTGATCCATTACTTCCTAACTTTGTGGAACATGTGGAGAAGGGTTTTGATAGAGTACACTGGGATAGGTGGCTGAGGCTGCTTGTGCTTGCAGCTGGCAGGCTGTTGGTGAGCCTCTGGCTTCGTGGAAAGCTGAGAAGAGTTGGCAAATTGTAACCTACTCATGGCACAAGGGTGGGAGGCTCTGGCTGAAAACATTCCCTTACATGTTACAAATGAGGAAATGGATTTTATATTTTTCTGTCTTGAAGGTACATCATGATGCCGGCCCTTCAAAAACAAATGTTTTCTGAGTGAATGTGTGAGAAGTGACTTTCTACTAACTAGCAGATCATGCAGATGAGTTCATGGACTGCTGTTCTAGTGTCTTTTTCCTTACATATTGCCCTAAAATTCGTATGTTGAAGTCATAACCTGTGTACCTCAGAATATATTATTTGAATAGAGTCTTCAGTGGAGCAATCAAATTAAAATGAATTCATTAGTGTGGCCTCTGCCTCAATTTGATTGGTGTCCTTATGGAAGGGAGAACACTATGTGAAGGTGAAGGAACAGATTAGATGATATTTCTACAAATCAAGAAATGCTAAATCTTGCCAGGAAACCACCAGAACCTGAGGATGAGCATGGGACAGATTCTTCCTCACAGTTCTGAAGAAGAATTTGTTCTTTCAGAGTCTTGGTGTCTGACTAGCAGACTTCAGAACTGTGAGACCATGCGTTTCTGTTGGCTAAGCCACCTAGGCTGTGGCCGTTTGTTATAGTGCCAGCAAACCAGCACTGGGATGGTGAAATAGTTTTAAATTAGAACATTCTTTTTGAAAAGACTTATTGTGATTTAATTCTCAGATCACCGAACTCACCTACTTTAGATGTACAGCTCAGTGGTTTTTAGTACATTCACAGAGGTTTTCAGTTATTATCTTAATCACTTTTAGAACATCTAGAATAACCCAAGAAGAAACCCTGTACTCATTAGCAGCCACTTCCCATAACCTCTCCCTTGATCCTTCAGAACCATAAATCTACTTTCTGTGTCTTAGCTGAGTTTGTTCTAGCCATTTTGTATAAATAGAGCCAGTCAGTATGCAGGGTTCTGTGACAGGTTTCTTTCACTTACCACAATGTCTTCAAGATTCACCCAGGCTGAAGAATGTATCAGTACTTCACTGCTTCTTATAGCTGAATAATATGCTATTGCATGGATAGACCACATTCTGTTGGTCTTTCATTGGTTTAAGAGTATTTGAATTATTTCTACTTTTTGGCTAATATGAATAATGCTTTTATGAACATTTGCATGCAAGTTTTTGTCTGCATGTTTGTTTTCATTTCTTTTGATAATATACATAAGAATTGTCTAATTTAGTATTTTGAGGAAATATATCTTAAAGCAGTTATATTATTTTACATTTCCACCAGCAATATCTGAGGATTCTAATGTATTTACACCCCACCAGCACTTGTTATTATCTGTCTTTTTTATTATAGTCATCTTAATACACACAAAATGATATTTCATCATGGCTTTTGTTTGCATTTTGTTAATAGCCAGTGATGTTAAGCCTCATTTCATGTACTTATGGGCCATTTGTATTCTTCTTTGAGTTAATGTCTGCTCAAATCCTTTGTCCATTTTCTGTTATTTACTTTTATTATGGAGTTGTGTTGTTTGACTTTGTAAGTCATGCATTTCTTTCAGTGAAGACCAGAACCTATTTTATTATTTTGAACAGCAAAATATGATACTATTTTTATTTCCTGTAGAGTTCTGAGGGCTGGTTGTATTTTTTGAATGCTTAGTTCCTTCTTTAAAGTAAGTATTTTTTTTTCATATATCAATGTGTGTTTTATTGAAAAACACAAAATGAGTATACTTTAAGATGCTTCCATCTTTGCATGTGTTTTCTGGAAAATCTATGAACACATATTGACACCAATATTTTTATATTATTTCTAGATGTTTCCTCTATTGTCAAAATATTTTCACAATATAAAGTATGTATTTGAACAGGATAAAAGCTAGGAAATTCCAAACTGAGGAGAAGAAAATGGAAAGTATTTAGAAGCGGATACAGCGGGGAGAATGTGTCATCCCATAAAGTGCATGACTATATTTTAGCCTGCATTCAAAGCTACCTCTTTGAGATTTATTCATTTTTCCACAGATTTTTCTTCTACACATGAGGCATCTATGTTATTAAACTGTTTTCCTCTTATCAATCTGTCTTTCGTTACAAGGGTCAGTAACAAGTACTGTGTAGGGTAGAGAGAAAATTATGTTTACTCTTCAGGGAAAATTTTTGTCCTGACAAGAGTTTGGGGGCTTTTGTATAACACCACACAGGCTTTTTTTTTTTTTTTTAGTATTTACATCATCAGCCAAAAGGGAAAAGTATTTTTCTTTTTTTGCCTTTTCCTTTCCTTCTGGTAAACCAGTTCTGTGTGTGATTTGTTCCTTCCTGTCTTGGGGCTGAACTTGGGACCTAGGGGTGAAAGTGAGTCCAGTAATTTGTTCACTTCCCAGAGAATGGAGTCTGCCTTTGTTACCTGAACCAAACCTGGCAGCCTTTCCTCTGACTATGCAAATTCAAAGCAGATAAATGTGAGCTATCAGGAGCCAATTTGCTGGAAATCTTCCCTCTAGTAATTGGCTTCATATTTCAGCTCTTAGAAAAAGTCTACTCTCATTATCACCTTTGCCTTCTCCCCTCAAGGCCAACAGAGGAGGAGGAGAGAGAGAGACAGAGACAGAGACAGAGACAGAGACAGAGACAGAGAGAGAGAGAGAGAGGAGGGAGCAAAGAGGGAGGGAGGGAAAGAGAGAGAGAGAGAGAGAGAGAGAGAGAGAGAGCGCCTTGGAGACAAGAAAGCAGGGAAGATGAGGCTCTGAATGAATTATTACTTTGTCTCCCTTCTGGCTTCTTTACTTCCAGGTGCCCCCGCTCCATCATGCTTCTTCAGAAAAGCACCTCATCAGCTGGCTGGGCCTCCTTGCCAGTGGCGATTGTGTCCTTCCCACCCCCGGCTCACTTTACCAAGATAGGAAGTGACAAGCAAGGAGACCTCCTGCTCTCAGGTCCTTGGGAAGGCAGGACAAAGCATTATATCAAACACTGCCACCAGGCCAGCTCTTTTGGGTTGCATTAGGCAGTCAAGCATTTTGCTGCCTGCTGAATGTCATCTCATTTAACATTTTGTTAAACAACTTCTAAAGGTCTTAACAATATGACAGATGGGCCATTGACTGGGTTCTTAGTAGCTAAGTACCAGTTTGGCTGGGCTGGATTGTGTTTATTGTTCATTAAGTGTTATTTAAAGAACTCAATCCTTATGTCTACGACCCTCTGCCCACCCCTCAGTGCACACTTTCTGTGGGACCCCGGGGTATCACATTAGAGGGCTGTTTCTATAGAAAAGCACAGGGGAGAGGAAAGGTTGGAGAGAGGCTCAGAAAGGAGAAGAAATGAGAAGACAAGGGGAAAGTGGAGAGAGGCAGAAAAGAAGTGTGTGTGTGTGTGTGTGTGTGCATGTGCACATGTGAGGAAGGCCTGGTGTGGACCTGTTTTGGTTTAAAAGTAGCCTAATGGGCAAATGAGATAGAGCAAATTGGATTGTTTGTACAGATGCAGGGCCTGTCCATCCTAATCTCAGCTTCAGAAAGTGTCACCTTTTACATTGTTTCTCAACTCAGAGGAAAGAAAGAGGGCAGCTACTCACTGCACTGAGCACATCCAATATTGCACCATTCGGTCTGTGTCTTGTGTCTCTTGTCTTTCAGCTAGCTGTAAGTGATTAGAAGGTATGGACTCCTTTCTCTCTGTTTTCAAACGTGGCTAACAATGCCAGATCCAGAATAAGCACAAACTTACTACCTGTTGTCAGTCATGAAGTTTGCCAGGGAGCACAGTCATGTACCTGTCCAGCTGCTTCTGGATAAACAAGATAAGGCCAGTAGGACCGGGAATGTTTGATTAACTGGGGCTGCATCTGTTCTAAACATTTTTTCCCATTCCATTGCTGGGGTTCCAAGATTTGCCAGTGACCTGGGAATAAGAGCTTCCCACATGTAAGATGTTGCTGAGGGCAAAGCTGTCACTGAAGACAAAGAAAATGACACACAAGTTCCGGTTCTTACCACAGTTGGCAGATCAGTGGTAGGTAGAACTATGTTTTTTCTTAGAGTTAGAGAATGTCAGAATAGAAAGCCAAGTATAGAGAAGGACTTGGAGAATGACAGAGCTGCTAGGAACTTTGGTTTTTAAACTTTTTCTCTAATTTTAAAGGGAGTGAAACAGAATAGTAAAGTGAAACAAAACAAAACAAAAGTGATAGGACAGTAGGAATTCCACAACTGTTACTATACTGCACAATTTTATTCTCTAGTTGCTCAGGCTACCGGCCACAGGCTTGCAAAGTCAATCAAGAAACTTAAATGTCAGATTGCTTCTCTACTTTAGTTATTATCATCTCAGCCTGTGTCATGTCCAGTTCCTTGGGTGAGGGAGGTTGAAGGTGGGAGGCGAAGGTGGCTTCCTTGCTGGTTCTTCCTGGCCGCCAGGGCCTCTGCTGGCATACAGGGAGGCTGCATTACTTTCTTGCTGCTTCTCTCTGGCCCTACTGACCAGAACTTTGGAATCCACCTACTTCAGCATTTTATGTAAGCAGTTGGGAAAGTCTCACCTGCTTACTGATGGTCACACAGAATCAGTGGGTACTGGAGCTGGGCAGTCTGCATCCTGGTACAGAGTACTTCCCAATTCTCTAGCTAGAGCTCTTCTGATTATGAATGACAGAGATCTAAATGTCCCAAAGCAAGCAATCAAGCAAGCAAGCATACATACATACATACATACATAGGCTCTCACATGACTGGAAAATCTGAGGGTGCACTGACTTCGGGGAATGGAATGATCCAAGAACACAGTGATTTTTTTCTTTACCTCTCAGCTCTGCTGTTGCTCATTCTCAGGTGGGCCTTCCCTACAGGGCAGAAAAATGGCCCCAAGAGCTCTGGACCTATAGCCTACTAGCTAAATAGAGAGCTGCCTTTTCTTGTTGGTTTTAGCATGGACCAAAGTTTTTTGGCCAGGTCTGGCTTTAGGCTGCTGACCCTTCCTGGATCCTGAAGCTGATTAAGATTTTCTCTCTGTCTTTCTATCTCTGTCTCAGGTCTTTGTCTGTATGTCTGTCTCTCTTTCTCTCTTTCAATTTTTATCTTTTTACTAGTAGATGTTGCAGTACATAATGATTATATTCCTCATGGGGAGTTGATATGTGTAAATAACATATTTTAATTCTTTTTTTTCCTCCTCTTTCTCACCTCTTCATCTCTTGGCTCCTTTCCCTTTTGCAGAAGACCTATCTCCTTTTTTCCTGTTGTCTATTTTTTATTTTACTCTTTATTTATATTTTATGTTCCTCATATAAGATAAAGTATATGATATTTAAGCTTGTTTGACTGATTTACTTCACTTAACAATAATTATGCTCTCAAGATGTGTTAATTTTCTTATAAATAGCTTAAGTTTATCCTCTTTTAATGGCAAAGTGGCATTCCATTGTGTATAAATACATTTTCTCTATCTATTCATCTGTTGATGGACACATTGGCTGTTTCCAATATTTAGTTTTTATGAATTGTTCTGCTATAAACATGAGTCTTGATTAAACTTTAGTAAAAGTTCTTCTGAATTTTCTGCCTATGCCTTGACTTTTCAATCTCTGTGATCATTTTGGTATCATTTAATTTCAACAAAAATCCTGTTAAATTGGTTGAGCTAGAATCCCCACCTTTGATATCTCATCACCCTTAGTACCAGACCATCTTCTCCACATTCCCCAAGGGATATCATCTTTCAGCCAGAGTTCTGTTAGGTCTTTAATAAGGGTCATACATAATTTGTTTTCTTTAATGGAGGTGGGGGCCAATGGTTGCACCTGAGCCGTGAGATGGGATGAAATGGATGTGCTCTGGAAAAACCAATAAAGGCTCAGTACATCTTTATGCCATGTGATGATATTGTGGATATTTTTATGGTGTTTAAAGACAAGTTTGTTATAATACTCTCCTGAAGTGACCTACTTGTGCCTCTTGAGTATCTTAGTGCCATTTTCTTGGGTACCACATGGGCACCACCAGTCACTTTGACTTATACACAGTCAATGAGGAATGAAATGAGATCATAGCTTGATTAGATCAGTTCTGTTGTTTTTGCCTTGGCCAGAAGAATTCAAATCTGGAGATGAAATCCCATTCTTGTTTCTTCTACTTTCAAGACCTCTCACCCTATTCATGCCTAATAGACAATATCATAATAAAATTTGGTATAGATCCATACATATTTATTAGCTGCAGTATTAGGCACTAAATCATGAAAGTTAGGAAAGTAGATAATGCTGATCTTCATCTAATGAGGCAAATGGCAAGGGTACAAAAATTGTGGTATGTTTGTGGGGGTATGTGTTTCTAGTGAGCTTTTGAAATGATCGAGAACGGGTTCCCAGAGGAAATGAATTACATGTTAGAGAGATGGAAAGTGGCAATGGAGTGGGCTGCTGTCGGAAATGGAGAGAGAAAGTACTGTGGGAAGAACAGCCATGAACCCAGAGAGGGGCAGTGCCTATCTTTGAAATATTTAAATTTGATTGGAACACAGAACAGAAAGTAGGAGAGACGGAGAGAGATGCTGCAAAGCACAGCCCTGAGTGGGACACAATGACCAAGGGCAGGGAAAAAGAGCCTGTCCCTGCTGATAGCAGCCAAGTGAGCAGGCCCAGTGATCTGCACCATTTTCTGGGGATCAAGGGGGATGTCTTTACTGGGCTTAGAGCTTCATGGTGCTTGCTAGTCAAAGCTTGGGTTGGTTGGAAATGTGACACTTGAAAGATTCTTTACTTTTTGGATTTGAAAGGTACCTGGGCTTCAGAGATTAAATGAAATGTACAAAGAAAATATTCTTCATTGTTCTGATTTTTTACCTCTAAGAAGTTTCACTATTAATGATTTCCTTCTTGAGTGACTAGAAACCAATGCCTTGAGCATTGCTGACCCCTTTCTTTTTTTGTGCCTTAATTTTTGAATATATTTCAGAGGAATCTACTTCCTATCTTAATAGTTTCTTCTTGTTGTTATAATTAGACCCAAATAAGTATTTTAAGACTGTCCTAAGGCCAAATCAGGAAATTGTGTAGAAGTTGTATTAACATTTTATTTTAGGTTATTGTGACAAGAAGCAGCTTAGGAGGTCAGCCTGAAAATCACTTTTCATAAACTATTTGTTAATTGATTGGTGTTGTGCCAAATTTTTGGTTTCCAACCATGTGTTTTATGCAGTGGAATTCTGTGACTGAGCTTACTTTTTTATAAAAATGGATAATTCCCATCCTCCTTCCCTTACATAAATGCTAATTGAGCACCATGTATGTTCAAGGCTCACTGTTAATTCTCTGTGGAATACAAACAAATATCTAGAACATAACTTTTAAATAGCTCATAATTGAGCTCAGATCCAGATACAAATGAATTAAATAATAAAGCAGGGCCTGGTGTCACACAGTACACAGACTCTATTTGCTGTGCACTCATGGGAGAAAGAGACAGAGAGAGGTGGTAGAAACTACATCAAAACAAAACAATGAAAACCATATTTGAGCCTGGCTATGAGGGGTGAAGGGTTTGTACTTTTACACTGTCCTTTCTCCTGCACAATCTAGACAGCTGGGAATTTCATTCTGCTCCAACCCAGGAAGACTTGCATAACTGCTGCTGTTTCTACCATTTCCTTCTTCGTCAACCACTGCTGGGGATTACTGCTTGCCTTTTTCCAAACCTTTATTTGGATAACAGTCAGGGACATCTGCCCAGTAGGTACCTAGGTGCTTGTCTTTTGCAGTTTTGGGAGTAGAAAATCTAGGTCATACTGTCATGCTAGGGCTGGGGATCTGGAGGCTTCCCTAGGATCTTGTGCTGAATATATTACATCTGTGACTTCTGGGTCCAAGTACATTTGGCCTTTAAAAGACAGCCAACTTTCTTGGTAATTAACCCAGTTTTGTCTTGAGAGGTATAACTGAAATTGAGACATACACACACACACACACACACACACACACACAGAGAGAGAGAGAGAGAGAGAGAGAGAGAGAGAGAGAGAGAGAGAGAGAGAGAGATTATCCCCTACTAATTTTCAGTGCAAAACAGCAACTCAAAACAAACTTCGGTCATTCAGGAAAGGAAGGAGGAAGGAGGTCATTTCCATGGAGACTCACAGAAAGAGTCACCCAGAAGGCAGTGGGTGGCTAGACCCTCCTCACCTGTCCTGAAGTCAGAGAAATAACCCCGCCCTCAAGTTCTTTAAATGATTTATCTAAAAAGCAAAATTAACTGAAAATTGACTACAAAATGAATTTGACACAGAGTGACTTCTCTTTTTTAATGTGATTTATACATATTTACATACTTTTGGGGTTTTTAGGTAACACTGTTTCCTTTTTCTAACATAGTGCCTCAGAAATGTCAGTGACATTGCTGGCCGTTGCTCTGACAAGACTGGCAAACTCCTGATTCGTAAGCCAAGTTAGGGCCACAGCCCACATTTGCAATACTTGGTAATTTTTTTTTCAAAAGTAAAATGATGACACAGAGCATTTTTACATTTTCATGTAAAAATGTGAACTTTCTGTAATCTCTTGAAAACCAGAAAATATAATATTTAAGTCTGTGTTCCCACAGGACCAATGGTTTCCGGCTCATACTAGCTTCTTAGGCTCAATGGGACGAGCATTTGCCCAGTGATCACAGTCCTAGCTAATCTCTTGTCTCATCTCTTTCTTCTAGCTCACTTCACCCATTTAAGTTACCTATCTGGTTCCTACTGGTGTTGGATTTTATGATCGACTCTAATAACAAACTATTAAGTCATTGGTGATAGGGAATAATGAAAAAGACAGTCCAGAAAGAACTCAGTGAATCCCTTTGCTGAATGAGCCTCTACCCTAAAGCATATGTGGAATGACCTATCTACCAATATTAAATACAAAATAAATACATGCATTTACTTGAAACTTTCATGCAGACTTTGGCAGGGGTAGTGGGCTGTTCCTATACTTTCAGGGAATCTGAGGTTATGGCTTTCTTAGAGGAGGTTTAAACCCTTGAGATCTATTTAGCCAAGGCAAATGGGGTGGAAACACATGCAGCCACTCTGAGAGTCTGAACAGTCTTTTCAAGTCTCATAATTTGTAGCCTCTTATGGCCTTCTATCCCGAGACATTTTTATTTCCCTAGGTATACAAGATTCTTATTTCAGAACTCAGTTGCAGAATGACATACAGATATGATTAATTTTTATATTTTGTTTCATTCAAAAATGCCTCACTGTTCCCTCCTAACTTTTTTTGCTTAAACTCTGGATTTGAAATAACACAATATTACAGTGGAGGCTGGATTATTGCCCTTTAAAGTTTTTTCTTCTTTATTCTTCTATGTAACCAGGCTTTATAAAAAGCTATTTTACTGTAAGAAATTAGGTTTCTGGTTATCAGGAGCCCTAAATAGACATGAATTACAAGAACGTCCTTTGAAAACCCCATGCAGCACTTGTTTCATTAAATTCCATGAAGCGACCTTAATTTAGAGGAACACTGGATAGGCTGTTCTTTTAACCTATTATCACTTTGGCCAGGCCCATAAACCATATTCATGGATGATTCCATCAAGAAGGACAACAGTGGGATTAATATTATTTCAGGATACAGTAAATGCCACAATGATGAAGCCGTTTAAGATCTGGTGCTCACGGTGTCACACTGAATGCATTGACATTTACTCTGCTATCACTTCATTTCCAATATTCCTTCCAAATCAGCCGATGCTAATGCTTCAGCGTGTGTGCAGAATACAATTGGGGTGGGGGCGGGGAGACTAGGGAGGGAATGTACAAGTCTTTTGCTTTTCTTTTTTCTTTTTGGTGCTGAGAGTGGAGAAGCTATTGTTGGATAGTATTTTATGTGCAGTAGGCTCCAAGATGTCTATTCTTACAGGCTCCCAGGAACTTGCCTTTCTCCTGGAATGGGATCAAACTAGGTCATGAGTCCCCTCTCAGTTGTGTTGGAGCATGTGGTATCAGCCTGATATGAACTAAGGAAGCATTTATTGGTATTTTTGGCATGTTTGGAATTAAGCACACATGAGAATGGAAATGTCTATAATGGTATACTACTTGGAAAGTTCTACTTATGATATTTACTGAATCTCCTTGATCCTTAAAATTGTTGCCCCCAACACCAATATAGTTTTCAAATGCTGAGTATCTGAAATCTGATGGGTGGTTTTGGGGAATTTGTTTTAAGAAATGACAGGGGTGTTATCTATCACACCATTGCTAATGTTTAATCTCAAGTGGTTAAGGCTCCCAATTTTGAAGGTAAGAACCTCATGGTTGGAAGGAAATTTGAAGGTTGTCTAATTTATGGTTTTCAAATTTTAATGTGTCTGTGAATCACTTGAAGTACCAGTTAATTCCAATAATTATGGTCTGGGAAAATTCCAATTCAGCTCTTCTAGTGTGAGGATTGAGAATCTATACAGTATCCATATCTCAGGTGATCCAGATTCTGTGACTGAATCATTCAGACCAAGCATGGCCTGTATTCTCATTGGGTAAGCTTCTAGTATATGTGTAAACCTCTATTGGTAGAAGACCTCTCTTATTCTCTCAAGGTAATCTATTCTGTCTTTGAACAACTATGAATATGAATTCTTCACATTGCATCTCATGTCCCCTCTCTGGACTTGTCAGTTTTTGGTACAGTTAAGAAAACATTTCTCCCATTGAAAGAGCCCTTGGATCACTCACACTGGAAGGGTTTGCTGATCCAAGGGTAAGTTGCCTTCTTAGGGTTCATCATCCCTGTTAACCTCATTACACTCTACTGACCCTAGACATATATATATATATATATATATATATATATATATATATATATGTATATATATATATATATATATATAGAGAGAGAGAGAGAGAGAGAGAAAGTTATTAAAGTTTAGAATGTCTACCAAAAGCTCATTTGTTTAGAGGATTGGATTTGTGGTTACTGTAGCTGACCTGTTAGGAGGCCAGGCCTTGTTGGAGGGGAGTCACTGGGAGTGTAACCTGGAAGGGTATGTTATAGTTTATATCTAGATGTCCCCCAAAGCCTCATTCACTCATAGGTGGGGCTTTGGATGGGAAATTGGATCATAGGGTATAATGCTCTCCAGTGGATTAGTACACTAATGACGTTATAGCTAAATGTGACATTGGAAAGAGGTGGGTCACTGGGGAATGTGAAGTATATGTCTCTTATCTTGCTCCCTCGATTGCTATTTACTTCCAGCCTGCTGTGCCACAACCAATTCACCTCTGCTATGGTGCCCTGCCTTGGAGCTATCTGATTATGGCTGAAATCTCTATAAAATGTGAGCCAAAATAAGTCCTTTCTCCATTTAGTTGTGGATGTCAGGCACTGAGTCTCAGCAACAAGAAAGTAACTATATGTATTCTTTTTCCAAGCGCCTCCCTTCTCTCTCTGCTTCCTGGATGCCATGACGTGAGCAGCTTTCCTCCATTAGACCCTTCCATCATGCCCCCCCTGCCTTGGAGTCAGCCAAATATGAACCAAATCTTCTAAAAATCATGAGTCAGAATAAATCTCTCTTCCTTTCAGTTGTGAGTGTCTGGTATTGTGTCTCAGCGACAGGAAAGTAATTAAGACAGTATATCTGAGACCTCACTGCAGATGTCTGTTCTGGATTTTAGAGAAAGGAAAAGTACCTTGTAGATATGAGCAACTGAAAAGGGCTTTGTAGACAAAGGGCAGGGGAACTGTCACTTTATATTGGGTGGTATACAGTCACTTAATTCAACTAAGGATCTTGGGATTAAGGAAGCAACTGTAGTGCATTGTTTATGAACATATATTGTTTCTTCTGAGGGAATAGAGGGACAGGAGGGAATTTAAGGCAAGGCTTAGCAAAGTTGTTCAGTAAAGGGCTGCTTAAAAATATTTGAGGATTTTTTAAATGTAATACACTTTATCAACAGAACCAAAGACAATAATCACATGATCATCTTCATTGATGCAGAAAAAGCTTTTGATAAAGTTCAACACTTATTCATGATACAAACTCTACAGAAAATCAGAATTAATGGTCTTTACCTCAATTTGATGAAAGCCATCTATGAAAAACCAATAATGAACACGATACTAAATGGACAAAAACTGAAAGGTTTCACTCTAAAATCAGGAACAAGAAAAGGATGTCAACTATTACCACCCTTACTCAATACAGCTCTTGAAATGTTGGCCAGAACAATTAGACAAGAGAGAGAAATGAAAGGAATAGGGGTAGGAAAGGAAGAAGTTAACTTATCATTATTCACAGATGACAGGATACTCTACAAAGAAGACCACAAAAACTCAACCAAAAAACTTGTAGATTTAATAAGCAAATTCAGCAGTGTAGCTGGATACAAAGTCAACACTCAAAAGACAATAGTATCTCTGTACACTACAACAAACTCACTGAGAGAGATATTAGGGATACCACACCCTCTGCAATAGCATCCAAATAAATGAAATACTTAGGACTCAGTCTAACAGACAAAGTAAAAAGATCTGTACGTTGAAAATTACAGTACTCTGAAAAAGGAAATTGAAGAGGATATCAGAAAATGGAAGGATATCCTTTGCTTATAGATAGGAAGAATCAACGTTGTGAAAATGCTTCCAAAACTGCTACTCAGGTTTAATGCAATCCTGATCAAAATACTATTACAATATCTGACAGATCTACAGAAAACATTCCTAAAATTCATTAGGAAACAGAAGGGACCTAGAATATCAAAGGCAATCCTTTGACAACAAAGGCCAGGCAGGAGGCATTACAGTTCCTGACTTAAAGTTATATCACAAAGCTGACTTAAAGTTATATCACAAGGCTACTGTAATAAAGTCAGCATGGTACTGGCAAAAATACAGACCTGAGAATCAGTGGAACAGATTAGAAGATTCAAACACAACTATGAAGACATTCTATCACCTTATCTTTCACAAAAAGGTTAAACGTGTTCACTGAGAGATAGTCCTTTAATAAAAGTGCTGAATAGACTAGCTTTCCACATGCCAAAGATTAAAACTAAACCCATGTCTATCACTGTGCACCAACCTAAGTCAAAATGGACAATGATCTAAATATTAAAACAGAAACACTAAATCTACTTGAAGGGAAAGTAGGTAAAAATCTTGAAGACAGATAATTCATGAACAAAACCCAAACCATATGGGAAGTACTTCAAAGAATGAACAACTGGAATCTCATCTTGTTAAAAAGTTTCTTCACATTGAAAAAAATCATCAACAGAGTGAAAAGAAAACCCATAGACTGGGAAAAAATTTTTGCCAACTGTTCCTCAGACAAAGGACTTCTATCTAGAGCATGTAAAGAATTGAAAAAAAAAACAGGCCCCCCAAATTCAAAGACTCAGTAAAAAATGGGCATCTGACATGAATGCACAATTCTCAGATGAAGAAATACACATGGCAAATAAGTATATGAAAAAAATGTTCAACATCATTGATAATTCAAGAAATTGAAACTAAACAACACTGAGATATCATCTCATTCCAGAAAGAATGACTAACATCAAGAAATCAACCAATAACAAATGCTGGTGGGGCTATAGAGAAAAAATAACCCTTATCTATTGTTGGTGGGAGTGTAAACTGATGCAACCAACCACTGTGGGAATAAGTGTGGATATTCTTCAAAAAACTAGGATTAGAGGTTCCATTTGACCCAGCTATTCTCCTTTTGGGTATTTTCCCAGAAGAATTGAAAACATCATACCACAGAGATATAGGTACATCCAAGTTTATTGCAGCAAAATTTATAATAATTATATCTTGTAAACAATGCAAATGACCATCAAAGATGTGGTATCTTTATACAATGGAACACTACTCAGCCATAAAGAATGATAAGCTTGAGGCTATTGTAGATAAATGGATGCAACTAGAAACCATACTCATAAGTGAAATGAAATAATCTTGTATGTGAAAACACTGTATTGTCTCATTAGTGCAGGAAACTAAAAGAGTAAATAAGATCCAGTAAAAGGGAAAGAAACTGCACAAAGGGAAATTATATTGTTTGATCAATTTTGCATACCTGTATCTGGTAACCTGAGCAAGTATTTTGAAGATAGAAATATGCAGTATAACAACCATTGTTAAATTTCTATCATCTTGGTTTGAAATCCTATATCACTGTTTTGCTGTTATTGTTGTCATCTTTTTGATATTATTGTTTTTGTTTATTTTTTTCTTGATTTTTCTGGTTTTTCTCTTTAAAATAAAAAAAATTGTGAATTTGGCCAGAAAGGAAGTTTTAGTAAAGCTGTGGACCACACAGATAGAACTGAGGAGATCTCTATTGTTGAGAAAGAACAGAAGAATAGAAAAGATGGCATGAGGACATCATGAGAAGCATCAAGTCTCCACCCTTTGCAGCCTCAAAACTGCAAAAGTGAAAGACTGTTTTGAGGAGAAAGCTGCAGAGCTCCATGTTCTGGAATGGTGGCAGCCACACCATGTTCCAGAATGGTGGCAGCCTAACCAGGTTCCAAAATGGTGGCATAGAGACTTTGTTCCTCAGAATGAGGTTTAGAGTGCTCAGTGATCCAGGCAACAACCAAGAGAGCCGAAAGCCTGGCTACTGCTCCAGCTGGCAGTGGATCTTGGTATTGTCCACACAGTCCTGGTTTTAGGTGGATGCAGAAAGCAAGAGTTCTGAGGTTAAAATGGCTTCTACCCAGATTTCAGAAGAAGGCTTGGGAGGCCAGGCAGTGTGCCTCTGAGAGGGCAATGTGTGATGCTGTGAATGTGAAGCCAAAAGTGCAGTGGAGAACCTAGCAGTTTGGAAAATCCAGGAATGTGGATTACCTAAGGAAAGCTGCAAGGATTGAGCACAGCAGACCTAAGAGAGAAGCCATGGGAGCTACACCACCAGAAATGCCATAGGGGCAGATCACACAAGCATTTTGCAGTTCACAACTTACTACAGATTGCTTTTATGTTCTACATGGAACTATAAGACTTAATGTTTGTTCTGCTAAATTTTGGACATGCTTTGGCCCTATTCCTTTGTATTCCCGTTTGTAACTTTTGGAATAGAAATGCTTATTTTTGTTATTGTATTTTGAAAGTGTTTTAACTTTCTTTTCATTTGTACAGGGGCCCACAAATAAGAGTTTACCTTAAATCTCAGAGGAGACTTGGGACTTGGACTTTTCAGTGATGCTGAAATTGTTAGGACTTTGGTAACTCTTAGAGATGGACTAAAATGCCTTTTGTATAAAGGGACATGCATGAGTCTTTGGGGGGCCCAGAAGCAGAATGTTACAGTTTATGCTTAGATGCCCTCCCCCCAGCCTCATGCAGTCACACTGGCAGGTTTCTAGAATTTATGAATGATTCATGGTTCAGTGCTAGGATTAAGGGTGTGAGTGCTGCAATTACCCTATGGTAGATGGCCTGCATACAATATAAGGGACAGGAAGAGTCTTCTCTCTGTGCTTCTCCCTTTTTGCTCTTAATGCATTTGCTGTCATCTACCACCATGGACTGTTGCTTTTTGTCATGTTCCATTCTGCCTACCAGCCAGCAGAGTATGGAATGAAACCTTCCACAAACTGTGAGCTAAATAAACCTTTCCCTCTTTAACTTTGGGGACTGGGTATTTTGTCTCAGCAACAAGAGAAAAGTAACCAAGACAAGGGTGGTAGACTAATTAATTTGGTAGAGGAAATTTCAAGGCAGGCCAACATTCAGGTGGTGCCATGGGTATTGCTGGCTATCTTTAGCCAAATTTATCATGAGAATCAGGAACAAACAATGGAGCTGAGTGATTTGAAAGTTTGCCTGGAAGGAAATGCCTGCAGAGTTGGGGCAAGAGAGATCATGATTACAGAAAAGATTAACATTAAAAAGAAGCCAAGTATTTTGCATCAGGAAAATAGTAAAGATGCCTGGAGGGCATTTTGGAAATCAGCAAGACTAACCATCTTAAATCCAAAGGTGCAAAACTAGGAACCTTTCATTTGCGAAGACACTCCCTGGGATACCTTCCAATTCAGGATCACCTAGGGTAGTATTTCCCCAAGTTCAGCCATTCTGGTACTCAGAGGTTGATGCAGCCATGATGTTTCTCAAACTGATGGGTGACCTTGGTGTTATCCTCACAGTGCTGTTTTTCAGTCATGCAGAATGAAAAAAAAAGGGGGCTTATACAGGCTTCCACCTGGATTTCAGAAAAAGACCTGGGAGGCCAGGCAAAAATGTGTGATACAGTCACAGTCTCTACCAGGATCCATGACAGGCAGTGTAAGAAACTGCAAGAGTGAAATCCAAGGTGCAGTGGAGACCCCAGGAACTTGGAGGTGCCAGGAACATGAATCATCTGCCAAGGAAAGTCAGAACCAGTGAGTGGAGCCACCCCAAAACCAAGGACATGTGGGTTGCAACCAGCAATTCTGTAGGGCAGAATCCCCCAAGATCTTCAGATCATGCATCTTACCATTACCTGCCCCAGGCGCTGGAAATGGAGCCAAAGGATTAAATGTTTGCCCTGCTGCATTTTGGTCTTGATTTGGTCCCATTCTCTTTCTTTATTTCCTCCTTTGGGACTGGGAATATTACTCTTTGCCTTTGTATGTTGGAATATTCAACTTTTCTTTTGATTTTCACAGGGACTACAGCTAAGAGTTTGGCTAGGGTCTCAGAGTAGACTTTGAATTTCTACTTTTCACCAGTGCTGGAACTGTTATGACTTTGAGGCAAACTAAATGCATTTTTGTGTAATGAGATAGACTTGAGTTTTTTGGGGGCCCAGGTTAGGCTATTATGGTTCAGATCTAAAAATTTCCCCCAAGTTCTCTTGTTAAGTGATGGAGCCTGCTTGCAGGGGTAAGTCACCAGTCATGTGACTTGGAAGTGCTTGTTGTTGACCCTGGCTCCTCCATTCTTTCTCTACTTTCTGATTATTATTAGTTGAGCAACTTTACCTCTGCTATGCTCCTCTGCTCTCCTATTCCTGCTTTGTAGTCAGCCAACCAAGAACTGCAACTTTGAGTCAAAATAAAACTCTTTCAAATTGTGTCTGTATTTGGTCCCTGTAATGAGAAAGTGACTAGGACAAATTTATAACATGCAGCTTGCCATATTTTAACCATTTTTAGACGTTCAGTTCAGAGGCATAATGTATCATCTTAATATTATTTAACTATTGCCATCCTTCTCAAAAACTTTATCTTCTTCCCAAAACAGAAACTCTGCTCATTAAACAATACCCAATCCCTGCTTTGAGTTGTTTCCACATTTTGGCTATTATAAATAATGCAGTTAAGCCTATTGGCATATAAACCCAACGTTCTGTTTTTAATTATTTTGATATGCATTGAGGGATGCCCGGAGAGTGTGATTCTTCTGTATTTAACCCTTGGAGAGAGCCAACCTGTTTACAGATACTTTTTGATTATCCAGTATTTTGAGCATTAGAGATATAGTAGTATTGAGTGAAAAATCTCTGCAATTAAAGAGTCCCCTTGTGGTAGACAGAATGTAAGAGTGATGCAGAGTAGCAGCTCAGAACTGTGAAGGTCCACAGACCAGGTAAAGAAGAGTCAGGAAAAGCTTCTTATAGAGGGCGACCTTGAAGAAACAGATAGTGAAGAACAAATGGCTAGAAAGGTTACCAGGTTTTAGGGTGGTGCTTTCCATTTCAGTTACATGGGACAGCATATGAAAGGCATGGCAGATGGTTAAGACAGGGTTGGAAAGTTTACTGATAGTCATTTCTTCCTGCTAAAGATCAGACCCTTAGTTGTTGCTGACATTGCTAAGGATATTAATGGAAGAAATGGGCATTCATAGCCAGAGGTCTTAGGAGAAGTCTGACCTATGCAGCAGAAGTCTTGAGCTCAAATTTTTTATAAACATACATTAAAAAATTTGTTTTAAAAATTGGTACCAGGGGTCAAACTCTTGACCACGCACTTGCAAGGCAGTTGCTTATGCCACTGAGCTAAATCCCCAGCCCCTAAACATACATTTTTGCATATAAAAAATAAGAATGATTGCCCTCCTTTGTACAGGAGTGTTACATTTGATATCATGAGTACCTAAAAAGATTCACAAGAGCATAAGTTACATGTGAGCACTCCATTAATATGTTATTCGGCAAAAATACTGTGAGGGGCAGATTCTATTTTCCAATAGTGTCTATGACAATACAAGTGGCCATAAAAATATGGTGGATATTTACATTTAAAAACTTATTACCATAAAAGATATATTGCTAAGAATGAGGAGATAAGTGTGCTCAAAGGGAGAGGGAATATTTTGAGGCTTTCAAGACTAATGGCAATGTGTCTTTTGCTGTAATAAATTTTTTTAATTTAAGCATTCAGCATATTTTTGGTCACCCCTCATTGATCCAATGTTTAGGGTAGTGCTTTCTGTCAGATAAAAACATAGTGATGTGTCCACATCCACCTATTCACTGAATCTAGTATCCTTAACTTCTAGCTCTTCCTTAAAGTTAAAAGGATCACAACAGGTAAAGTTTTAAGTCAGTTCAGGACATTGAGATAGTCATGACAGCTACAGATACTCAGGAAACAAGACTTCCAGAACTGTTTTAGAAAGTGGCGAGACTGATAGGATAAGTGTGTTCAGAGGGAGAGGAAGTAGTTCGAGGGTGATTAATGGCAATGTAATTTATATATATAAATTTAAATGTAGATACTTACCTTAAATTTTGGTCACATTATATTTCTGATCCCACAGTTTTTTCCATGAGGCAGAGAGGTCAGTTTCCCTGTTCTTCAAAATTAGTGACAAAATAGACCCTAAGGCTTCCCTCATAGAGAGGACTTTACATATATTGATCTTTTTTCCTTCCTATGCAATCAGATAAGCCAATTCACAATAAGGCAACTGAACCTTATGAACAGTAAATGAAATTTCTGGTAGAATGACAGTTTGTTAAGGGTGACATATTGGGTTGGAAGTGGGCTTGAGAATAATGGAAATCTCCCTGCCACCAAATCTCTTCTGTCCAATTGAAGGGCACCATTTGAAGGGCAGGTATGTAAGGGTTCTCTCAAGGAACTGACTTAATTGAAACTATATGTATAATTATGCAAGGGGATTTATTAGGCAGCATTTCAGTACCACAGGTGGAAGAGTCCACACTGGCCGTATGCATCCTGGAGAGATGGGTAATTTCGTAGCTTCTCAGCCCAAGAAGATGGAAGCTACAGGACAAGAGGGATCAAGAATGCAACACCAGTAAAAGGTCGAAGGCCTGGAATAGCACTCTAAAGTTGTCGGCAGGAGTCTGCATTGGAAGGTTGAAGAAGCTGGAGACTGATGTCCAAAGGAGTTCTTCCAAGAGGGGACACTTCCTTTTTCTTTCCCCTTTTATCCAATCCACGGTAATAAGCCTATTGATTGGTGTTACTCACATTCTGGATGGGTCTTTATCCCCTTAGTCTGCTGGCTTACATGTCAGTTACCCATGGATACAACCAGAACTGTGCTCTACTAAACTGCTGGATGTTTGCTAATCCATTGAAATTGACACATCGTGATTAATGGACACAGCAGGGATGTTCCACACAGGCTTTCTTTTATTTCTTTCTTTACCCTAGTTTTCTACAGCTCTTAAGAAGGAACTGTCAGTGGTTGTTCCTATTCCATCCCAGTGGACAAAAGCTACAGGGAGATCTTCATGGCAGGAAGTCAATCTAATGAACGGGAAAAACTCCAAACAATGTGAAACCTGGGAGGAAGAAAGCCTAGAAATGAAATCAGGCTTTCACTTAGAGTTCTGACCTGTCCTTGGCACTCACTTAGAGTTCTGACCTGTCCTTGGCATAATGCCCAAGTCATCAACTTCTGCCCTGGAGCCTCTGGGTTTCCCAGAACTGCTGTCTGGCTTCCATGGGAGGCACTTCTTTCCTTCTTCTCTCCTTTGCTTCTGCTTAAGGAGGCCAGAATCCTGTAGCACCTGGGCTGTCCCATGGTTGACAGTGTCTCAGCCTTGAGAATCAAACTACTCACATCTTTCACACTGATTAAGATGACATATGAGGGGAAAAGTGGAGAGCAAGGGGTTTGAACTATTTTGAGGGATAGGCAGTTGGTTTGGAGAAGAACGGGATATAGAATTAGGATGCATAAAGAGAAGGATGAGGCACTTCCTGGCCAGTCTTAGCATCAGAGGAGAAGCTGATAGGGAACAAGAGCCCCAGCCTTCTGCATCTCTCCATCAGATGCAGGACTTCTCTGGTGAGTCACATGTAAGGGCCTGGTTGAATAAGAGCCATGTTACTAACCATCACAGTCTTAAAAAACATGCTTCTTTGAAGTGTCCTTTGGGAAACCCAATCCATTGGATTGCTGTTGCATTAGTAGATCATCTGCTCAGAGCAGGTCCCCATCAAAGCACAGAAACGCACACTTCAGACTTACTTCTGAATCATTTCCCATTTTCATATGGTGAATGGAACAAAGTTGGAATGTGTGCTCCCTGGCCTCTGTGGAACAGATGATAAATAGCTATACTCTGTGGAATGGTTACTTAGAGCTATCCTGTTGTAGCTGAATCAAGCTGGCTGATTAAATAGACAGGAGATATATCCAGGCTATTTTCAGCTCTGCTAATTTGCAAACACATCCAACTCTTCAATGTGACTGAGCCATGAGGTCAATGTGTTTAGACTCTGGCTGCTCAACATCAATTTTCTTTGGAGCAGGTGAATGTGGATTTTGGATCACATGTCCCTAACAAACCAGCCACCCTTGTCTCCTGTTCTGCCTGTTGAATGAATTTGGTTATTTTCAGGTTGTTCTGGGTCCCCTCCTTTTCTCTTTTTTTTAGTCTCCTTACAAAGCTGGATGCTTCCTTGGCTGCCACACTCTTTACTCTTTGGAATTATGGAGCAGGTCGCAGCTGGAATGCCCACTCAGTAAGTAGGCCAAGCAGCTGGGCGGAGTCTGCTTACCTCGGCACTAGAGGTGAAGTACAGCAACTATTATCAGTCCCTGAAGAATGACTCTCAGGTGCAGAAGGCCAGCTTTGAAAGGGGACTCTAGATGTGGAAAGAGATAAGGGAAACGGGCTAGGAATTTCAAGGCTTGCTTAATTTTTGCTTCCCTTTTTATGACCATGAGCCCTTAGCAAGCTTTGACAATAGTACCAATTTGGCTTGAGTGTGGTTTGGCTCCCTTAGCAGGTTGAGCTAGTAAGAGGCAAGCATTGGTCTGAAACTGATGAAAAGCAAGAAATTCAGAATCACATCCAAATGCTTTCTGTTTTGCTTTAGGATTCTTTAACCTGGCAATGGAGTGGACCAGCTGACAGAGGAGTTGCCAAGGCAAGAGTTAGGGGTGCAGTGTTGAGGGCTGGGACTGGGGGAGAGACCAGATGATGGAATGTCTTCTCCTTATGAGGGGGCACAGGCAGGGTTGTGGAGCCCAGTTAGAAGCAGGGGATGCTTTCTCTAAGTTCTTTTCTTATTGGCTCTATGTCTTTTCTCCAGGGAACACCTGTGGTCTTTGCTTACTTTCTAACAAGATCCCTGACCATAGAGCCACGGGTCTTGCCCCTGGCTGACAGTGCAGCCAAATATAAACAAACTAGGAAAAAGCCTGGTGTCAAACATTATGTTTACTAAACAAAACCGACAAGTTCTCCTTGTTGCGTGAGGAAGCCCTGCAGCTCTCAATTCCCCAGAGCTGAAGAAGATCCATTTTATTGAGCTTGGTAATGACAGTCCTGGCTTGAACAGCTGGATAGTTTGTATTAGCTCTAAAAGACTCTGGAGGGCAGTTTTTCTTTAGAAAAATTATGTTTTTCATTTAGAAGAACGACAGCCTGACTGTCTCAACATACTTTCCTATAATCTTAAAAACAGTGGGAACATCACAGCCCAGTCTATTCTTCCAATTTTAAGGTGGCTAGAGTTTATAAATAAAAGCAGAAGAGATGTAGTTAAATTTCAATTTTGAGTAAATAGAAAATATTTTTGGGGCATAAGTACATACTTTGTAATATTTGAGGCATACTAATTTTTAAAAAGCATTTGTGGTTCATTTGAAATTGAAATTTAAATAGGAAGGCTGCATTTTGTTTGGTAGTGCTTGATGTTTTTGCAAATGTCCCTGCATGTATACCTTTTGTGACAGGAAATTCATTACCTTTTATGACAATCATTTCATCATTCAACAGCTGCAGTTATTAGAAAACTCATCTACACCTTAAGATGGCACGTCCTTGTGTGAACTTCTGGGACTCCTTGGAATATTTCTAATTCATCTGCCCTATGACAGCTTTTCAAATGTTTGCTAGCAACTCTGTCTTGTTGGGGTTTCTCTTCTTCATACTGAGTATCACTGTTTCCATTTTCCTGGTTTCAGAATTGTAGGTACTCGTATGAATGTGTTCTGCTTATTTAGGGTCCTTGTAATCAGGCAGGATTTGGCAGCCTGCACAATGCATCTGATCAATACATTGCACATGTTGTTGACAGTCTATGCCAGGGAGCAACCTTATCAGCCTAGCTGTGGCACAGCCCTTTCCTGAAAAAGTCCTGTTAGCTTGGAGCTTGGGACCTTGGGAGAAGTAAACACTCTTAGTTATACCAAGTGCAAAGTTGGCAGGTCCATTCTTATTTTAGATGACAATTGGAAGTTAGGACAATTAGCATGACCATGAATCATGTTAGATGTTTATAAAGCAGACTTCATGACGAGAATACATATTTCGGTTTCAGTTCACACTGGAGTAATGGATAAAGACATCAAATTGGATTAAGAGATGTGCTATAGACCAACTACAGACCTAAGGAAAAGCCACTTTACCATTTTTTAGTTTCTTTTTTATTAGCATATGTTTGTGATACATAATAATTACATTCATCTTGGGGAAATGGTACATATACATATTGTATCACTCAACCTCTTTGACTCTTAGCATCTTCATCTTCCAAATGAGAAATGTGAACTAATTCCTAGTCAGCAGAATGTCTCAAAAAGACTTTTGGTTGCGGCTAAGGCTCCATGAAGTAGACTGGAATAAAACAGATAAAAACAGATTTTAAAAAAACAACAAAGAAAAGCAGTAGCTATTCTGGATCTAAAGTAACTTTTAGGTCCTCAACTTTTCTTGGCAGGGAGCAGTTTTAGAAGATTAAACCAGGGCTATTCCTTTGTCCCTGGGTGTGAACTCTTTATTACTGGTCCATGACAAGGTAAATATAGAAACTGAGAAACGTTTAGAAGCATTTAAATCTACTTAATATTGCTGCAACATCCAAGTGTATGATTACTGGGTTGTCTCCTTGAATAGGGTGTGGACTAGTCTGGGAATTGTTGAACTTGTGGGTGGTTAAGTGACAATGATGTGAGTTGTATGTGAGTCACTTGCAATGGGACCATGTCTTAGTCAGCAATGGATTAGAAATAAAAGAAAGGTTGGCAGGTTCATTAGCATAGATAGGAAATGAGGCACAGCTTTCTGACTAGTGTGCCATGCACAAATTCCAGGTGTGCTTAGCTACTGTGCCCCTTGTTCCTTGTGAGGTCCAGGAGAAGCCTCAGGAAGCTTGGGGCATAGCCATTAAATCATGTAACCGTATGTAATGCAAACATCATTTCCTACACGAACTATGATGTGAATAAGGTTGGAAACTTGTTCCTCGCCCCCATCCCACCACAAAAGTAAATAGATATGGAGAGACGATTTGGCTGACTGTGGCTCAGGATATAGATTACAGATGATCAGACCAAACTCAGTGGTACAGATTGGAATTCTGTCCCTATGTAGAAATGCAAAGTCTTTTTCCTCTCATGTTTGTCTGTCTTTCTTCTAAAATTAGACGTATATGTAGTGTGGAAATAAACACTTCTTTTCAAGTAGAATATAGAAAACATCAATCACTCTCACCTTCCTTCTCTAAGTCCCATCTAGATTCCCCCACAGTAGCCATATTCAGGTTGGGAGTTCAGTGTTTGTAAAGAGAGGAGATCAAGAGAGAGAAGCCCAGGAGGCCCCAAGCTGGGAGAAGCCAGGATACCTCAGGAGCTGTTGAGGGGATGAGGTAAAAGTCTAGGTGCCAATTGGAGCATAGACAACTGGTGGCCTCTAATGAAAGATCAGTTCTCTTTTGATTATCTTACAATGACCTTCAGTTGTCCCCAAGCCCTACTCTCCTACACAGAGCACCCAATCAGCTTCCATTGTCTCATTCTTAAAGACGAATGCACAGCAAGGAGCGTGAGACTGTGAAGACTGATCTCATTAACCATGTTCACTATTGTCCTGCCTGTTGCTGTGACTTTGCAGACTCCCCCTACTCCGATTTTGGGCTTTTCTATGTGACTTGTACTGCCCATGAGACAGTTTCCAACTTGATAAAAGTCGACACTTGAAAAAGTACTTGTGGGCCAGGGGTGGTGGTACATGCCTATAATCCCAGAACTGGAGAGGCTGAGACAGGAGGATCATTGGAAGTTTGAGGCCAGCTTGGGCTACAAATGAGTTCAAGGGCAGCCTAAACTGCATAGGGAGACCCTGTCTCAAAAAGACCAAAAAAAAAAAAAAGTACTTATGTATTTCCTCTTTTCTCTTGGACCTCTGCCATCCACATGAGAACTTGCTGAAGAAATGAGAGAGGCCAAAGGGGTAGAGTCAAGTCCTCCAAAATGAGGGTGTTCTTGATCAGCCAAACCCCACTGGTCCCATCAACTGAGCACAAATGCCTGAGTGAGCACAGTCATGGTCAGCTAATCCTGATTCAGCTGACTCATAGACAAGTGCTACCCTCTCTGAGAAAAGCAAGGTATAATGACATTGAATCTATTACACATCAGTGTGATCAAATACATCTCTTGTCTTCCCATGAATCACCAAGTTCTATTCTTCTACTGTTTGAGGTCTAAGCATACCTGTTTGACCTTAAAATTCAGTTGTCTGCAGGGATGATACTTTGAGTCCTGTCCCAGTGAGAATAGGGAGCCATGGGCAGAAGTCAAGGAAGGCGGAGTTCCAGACAAGTTATTTGGGACACAGGTTTAGTTCTTTGGTTCTAAATTCTGCTTTACAATCATCTCATCTTGCCTATAACTCAGTGGTTATTTCTGTATTTAGGTTAGTGAAACATCCCAGAAGCCCAGTAGCTGAAATTAGTTAGTTGGATGCTAAACTCACGTCTCTGCTCAAAAAAGCCATTGTGCTTGTCAATAAAGCTGGAGGCAGAGAAAATTGGGAAGTTGGTAAAAATCATCTACTCTACTATGCCCAGTCTATTTTTGCATCACAGATTTTCCCTTCTCTATGCCCAAGTCATGTACAGCTCTCTCTTCTACAAATCTCATTTCAGGAAAGAATCTTCTTGCATTTAGAAAACCATTAGATGTCACTTCTCTCAGTATTTCTTACAACTCAGGTGTTATTTCCAATTGGGATGAGAAGTCTTCCCACCAACTGGAAACAATGTTTTCTAGAAGGTAATCCTTTTGAGAGGGATGGGTTTGTGCCTTCAATGATCTTGAAATGGTAACCTATGTTTAGAGTCCTGTGGTTGGAACTCAGGAATGGCAATTTTCTTCTGTCAAAAATATTCTAAAGATGGCTATTAGGTCCCTGGAGATCTAGAGAGATAGATTAAATGAGAAAATTATTTTGAAAATATGTGCTGTCTTGTAATTTGGATTCTCTTTTGGCTGATATTCACATAGTTCATATATCTAGGTACTGTTATGTGAGTAATATTCCTTAAGATGGAATTTTATGGTCCAATAATGTTCAGAGAAAGAATTCCAGCTTTCCAAGGAATGTCTTCCATTCTTTGATGCTACAATAGAACTTAAGGTTTGGGGAAGATGAAGTCTAAGAAATCAGTATTTACTGCTCTATGCTTTAAACCTAAAGCAAAGGGATAACTAAGGTAACTGTCTGAATAATTGGGTACAACCAATTAACTTCAATGAATCTCAATGTTTGGAGTTACCCAAATAGAACAGTACACAGAATCTGCTTAGCACTTTTTAGTTTAAGGGAAGGTAAGCTGCCTTTCTTTTGGGAATACTAATGGTCCCTGACTTGTGATGGTTGACTCAGGACTTTTTTGACATTACAGTGGTACAAAAGAGATACACACTCAGTAGAAAGTATTCGAACAGTTTTTATCTTCTCCTTGGCTAGTGGTATCCTGTGATACTCTCACAGTTCTGGGCAGCAGTGGTGAACTGCAGCTCTCAGAGATCATGAGGACCAACACCCCAGTGTGATGTGTTGGTAAGCCAAGATGGTCAGCAGTTAGGTGCTTGGATGAATTCTCAACTCTGGTATTTCCAATGTGTAAAGCCGTGGTAAGGAAGGAAGCATGTGAATCAGCATTCTTAGGAATCCCAGTTGTCTTCTAATGCTTCATATTCCTTAGCAGTAAAGATATTAGCCTGAATAACTTGTATGTTAATTTCAGGTCTCACCATCTATGGCTTTTAAGGTGGGCTGGGTCTGTGATCCCATGACTCATTTCTTGAGCTCTGATTAGAGCTGAGTCTGGCCCTGTTTGAATCCTGATGCTTTTCCAAGAGGGGTACACAAATAGGATATCTTGAGTTTCCTTGTGGAAACAAACAGCTCTCATATATCAGCATTCTCAACAATACAGGGTTCCCTTTGTGTTTATATGGCCACTTCGAGTTTGTTTCTTCCAGGGGTGGCAATGGGGGTGTGGGTGGGAGAAGTCAGTTGTCCTTTAGAGCTCAGGCTGAGAGAAATATCTAATGACTTGGATCACTGTGCCAGTTGGTGAAAAAGTCCTGAAATGGAATACTTTGACCCAGAAAATGATAAATGCAACAGTCTTTCCAAACTCATTATCCAGGACTAGCTCCATGGGCCTGTCATCTTCAGGGACTAGGAAATACTGGCCTACCGTATGCTCCTAATGTAGAAAACTTGGGGATTTTTGGAGAATAGTATTAACAACCACCAAAAACATGAACATTACAATGTCCCTTTAGGATCCTATATTCATGAATCCTATGTAAGGCAGGGCTATTCGTATTGCATTGTGCCAGAGTAACAAGGAGAGGCAAGAGAGGGCTTCCATTTCAATAAGATAATGGAGACTGGATTGGGAAGAGGGCACGGGGGTAAGGAGAGGTCACTTATAGCCAGATTTTCTCTAGGGTTCATCTTGATCACATTCCTTTCTTTACTGTTTCTTGTAACCCACTAATTAAGGTAGCTAATAATGTTACAATGCACTGATGTCAACATCAATTAAAAATCCCATATATATTTCATGTGAAAACACATGGGCTTCAAACACGTGTGATTTTCATTGGACCTCCTCATCTGTTTGTCATTTAAAGTTCAGGCCATTTTCCATATTTCTATCAAATGCTGCCTGCTGTAGATGAAAGCCTGGCAAATAACTATGCAATAGAAACTTTCTGAAGTTATAAATAATCAAATGCCCATGGGCAGGGGAGGTTGACCTCATATGCAATAATACAAAAGGTAACCATCAGAGTTCAAAGGGAAAATGAAACTAAAGGATTGCTTTCTTAGTAGGGAGACAGTCGCTGCTTTGCTTATAGTGACATGAGTGTCATTTCTGTGACTCCTTCATCCACTGGCAGGAATAGGGCAGGTGGAACTATGAGGAAATTGAAGAAAGTAGCTAAACTTAGGTAGGAACATTGATGTGTTGGTAAATGTTTAATGATTGACTCTGGAAGGAAGAGCCATAGTTCATAATATTTGCCCATTTTTCTGGTGTAAATACTGGTTGCAAGGTACTAATATGATGTCCTTAGCAGGGATTTGGGGAGAGATATATACAATTGGCTCTTTCAAGCCAGTCACTGCTGACTCTTTCATATGATGGAATAGGGAACTGGTCGTTTGGAGCTTAGGTGGCAAGAACTGTTTGGAGGAAGAAAATGGTAAGAAGTGTACATTAGAGACTAGTAGTGAGGAATATTGGTGACTTACACATTGTATTAATATTCCAGGCCTGTGAAAACAAGTTAGCTCAAAATGGGAGACTTAAAACTATAAATTTAATTCTCTGCCAATTTGAGAATATAGAAGTAGAAACTCAAGGAGTTAGCAGATTGATTCTTCCTTCTAAAGTCTCTACAGGAGAAACTATCCCATGCATTTCTTTGACTTCTGTGATTTCTAGAAATCCTTGGCATTTGAAGCTTGAAAACATATCATGTTATGCTCTTGAAAACACATCACCTTTGTGTCACTCTCTTTGCGGTGTAACTTTCTGCATTCTCTCTTCTTATAAGAACACCAATCACTGGATTTAGGGTCCAAGTTGATTTCATCCTGAGGCCCTTAATTATATGTGCAGAGCCCTTTTTTTCCAATTAAACTCATATTTGTAAATGTGGGTTTGGGTTGGACATGCACCTTAGGACATTATCCAATATTTAACTCACTCCACAAATATACACGCAGAACAAGAAGGGTGAGAAGGAAAGGTGAACAGGCAAAGTGTTGGCCACCTGGCTCTGACACCTCCCCCATGACTTGCTGGATATCCTTCAAGCCGTGATCCGTGTCTTGATTTATGTTCACAGGTCCCCAGGAGCAGTGACCTGTGGTGGCTGTGTTGCGTTTCCACTTAGTCATGCTCTTCACCTCCAAGCCTAGATGGGCGAGGCATGGACTGACCCTGGCCTAGGTTCTTTTAAAGCTGTGTTGGGCAGTTGTCTCCTTATATCATTTCCCAGCTCTTTGAAGACAGTTTGGGTAAAAATAGACAGAAACCCTTAGAGAGTTTTGATCTTTAATTAGTTTCATATGTCCTACCTAGTGGACTGGGCTCTTAATAAGTGTTGAAAGAATGAGTGAAGGAACAAACCTAGGGCCAGTTTGGCTGATTAGAATGGGCCTTCTCTGGAAGAAAATGTACATGCTTTCAAGTTCAGAAATATTTTTCCAGTCTGAAAGACATATTCTGGCCCATTAGGTCAGTGGAAGACAGTGACTGAAGATCAAGTGTCAGAGGCCCCGAGGGGCCATTAAAGGAGGCCGTCTTTGGCCTTGTAATAGGAGCTGCTGCCAGTGAAACCTTGAGCAGCTCCTCCTAGCCCCTGATGAGAAAGCCAGCTTGGCTGGGCCTCAGAGGGCAGCCAGAGGTCATGGAGATGCCGGTGGCAACTTTAAACCTCATCTTGTAGCTCCCTTCAGTCCTTTATGTGAAACTCCACAGCCTGGAATGCGAAGGAAGGGGTTGGGAGGGTCGGGTTTCCAGGAAGAATCTGGCTTCTGTGTTCATGTGATTTAGGGGAGCCCATGCTTAGGGAAGCCCCATGGCTGGGGGGAACCTGCTACACTGATGAGCTAATCAAGTTTCAGCCCACAATTCCTGCTTTCCACCAACTGTGTTTGAGAGTAATTGGGTTTATGGGCCATGGGTTAGGGAGTCCATAATGAGCCCCTTTCTCATAAGCACTTTCCCCTCTCCTGCAGCTCCTCCTCCACTCTTCAAATGTTGCTCTCTCTCCTGGGTTTCAGGTATGTGGCTATCTGGTTGGGCCAGTCCTGTGATCATAGGGAACAATGACACATAAAACACACCTCCTCTTAGAGATAAGCACTGATGCATGCCCTGCAGCTGAGATTAAAATCTGTCCCATAAATCTCTCCACAATGCTGTATATTCCACACATAATGATGAGGAGTGAGCAGGTAAATAAAAGGCCGAGGAAAAAAATTCCTTACAAAATACCCTGTGATTAAGAGGTTTGTTCTCTTATTGCAAGGAACAACAGGAAGGGGTACGATGGGTCACTGATGTTGGTGCCTCCCCATGGCACAGAATTGAGGTTTAATTTCACCCATTACCCATATTTCATGATCCTACTGTGTGTTTGGTTAGTGTTATAACTGTCATACAACTGGGGATATTCTTAAGTTTATGAGTTGGTATTTATAATTGATAAACAGAATCTGAAAACATGTTAATTTGAGATCTAGTTATAAAAATGAGACGTGTCTGTAGTCATATGTTTTAGGGTTTGATGGTGTCTTTATGTGAAGGCATATGACAAGCTTTTGGAATATTGTAGGTCCCTAAGTTTCAAAATAAATCATAGTGGGATCAACCAATCATCTCAGTTTTTGTATGACTCCATCACGGGAGGTTATCTGGAAAGGAATGTAAGGATTCGCTCCTACCCCTAGAACTATTAGTAAACCAGTATAATCTGTTGATCTGAATCTTGGTGCCACCATTTATTTTCTTTGAAGTACTAAGGAGTGTAGGAAGCATGTATGCATGTTACACATGCATGACTGTGTGGGTAGTGAAAGTGAAAAGAGCTGGCTAAAAAGGCCCAGGCATTGAGTAGAAAAGCTAAATGTAACAAGAATATATTCTAGGATAATAAGTCAACCCTTTTTGTCCTCAGTAAACCCTGGTTGAACGTGAATTTATAGTTGGAGGGCCACTGTGTTCGCGAGATTTTAGATTACTGCATTACTTCCAAATGTAAAGAGAGTGGTCCTTCTTCCACGATGACTACACTATGAGTTTGCAATCTCAGGGCAGGAAGAAGACACACTGGAGCAAAAGAAGCAATCTGTCTCTTGGGACTCAGAAGGGGAATGGGGACATGTAAAGAAGGAAAAGAGGTTAACGTGTCTTTGCTTCTCTCTTCTCCTTGAGCCCCCGTCCCATGTACCTGATAAACATTAGGGAGAGGAAGAAAACTGGGCTAGCAGGCAGGTGGTGTCCTTCCTGAGTTGAATGTATGTGGCTTTTACAGTTGAGAGGAGGCTAAGCAACAGACTGGAAAGCCAGAGACCATGACTTTGGATCCAAAGTTTCGTGAAGTCTTGCAAAGACCCAGCAGATCCTTTGATGCAGGGGTGGAAAAGGGCTGAGGGAATCTATCAACTTCTCGGTGGCTTGTGGTCATAGTGAAGAGGTGGCAACGGGTAAGGTCTTACACCTGGAAGCTAGGACAGGGTCTGTACACTCTAGTGAGAAGTACAGCATGTTGGCCCTAAATGACTGCCTTTTCACTACCCCACAAAAGCACAGCAAAGGCTGGTCAGCTTTCTATTATTATAACAAATATTGGAGATAATCAATTGAGAAGGGGAAAAGGTTAATTCTGGCCCATGGTTGCAGAGATTTTATTCCACAGTCACTTGGCCTTGCTGCTTTAGGCTTGTGGTGGCCTGTGGTACATCATGGCAGACTATTCATCTCATAATGGCTAGGATGCAAAGAGAGAAAAGGCATCAGTGACTAGCATTCAACTATACCCTTCAGGAACATGCTTCTGGTGACCTAACTTCCTTTCATAAGTGTCCCATCACCTCCCAATATTGTCAAAGGCTAGGGACCAACCCTTTAAATCAGAGGCCTCTGGGGCCACTTATTCACACTATAAGAGTCATTAGCACTTTCATTATCATGACTGTGGGGACAGATCTATTCCAGGCAATATACAGCTGGGACTAGAAAGTACTCAGAGAGACTTCTCTCCTGTTGGCAAGAGAATAAATTAATCCCTTCCTATTTCCGGACATCTTAGGGAACCTAAGGGAGTAAAATCCAAGAGACTAAAACTCATCTAAATACATAGACTCATTCTAAAAGGAACAACTTTTGGTCGGGAATTTGATTTTGAAAAGACAGACCCTAGAGAATATTTTTGATGGGACAGGACTGAACTATGATTATTTCACATATCTGAGTTTTCCCAGCTGCCCAGAGCAGAGCCTTTTGAGGGAACAAAGAAAATTTATTTTTCCTAACAATCAACTGTGGTGTGAGTAATGAGAAAAGCATGGTGATACATATGAATAAAAATAAAGTCAGGCAATAGACAACTTTAACATAGTGATGAAGGCCTTTGAAATTTTTCAGTTGACTTTTTAATATTTTATAAATATACCCTGGAACAAGAAGACTTGTGCTGCCTTGATGATCTCTAACAAGGAGAGAATAAAGAACCCTGAGAATGCCCACAGTACTAGTGTCCCTTCGGAACCCAGAAGGTCATGTAGATTTAGGACTTCAGCCCTCTCTGGGGATATGGGCCCAAATACTGCCAAGGAAAAGGCAGCATTTTGGCAGGTTAACTTAGTCTTCAGGGCCCATTCCCACTGAAAGAGTTCAAAGTACTGGGAATCTAAGTTTCTGCAGACGGTGAATTTCCTTTTTCTGGCCATGGTTTGTGAATAAGGGAGAGATAGATCCTCTCGTGACAGAGACCATCCTGGCACAGATTGTTCTGGACACAGGGGAATGGCCTAGGTGACCTTCCAGGGGTCTTGTACCTAATCTGTGATTCTGTAAGTAATGAGTTGACAGAAAATTGCATTCTGTATTTGGTCGGCCATCTGCTGTTTCCCCAGCGCCGGCTGATAAAGGCATGGCTATGTGGGGAGAAGGTGAGCTGTAATTAATTATCTATGGCATTGATGAATTTCTTGTAGGATAGTCCCCTGCTAATCCAGCAATGTAGCTGCATACATCCCCCCTCCCAGTGTTAACGGTCTATTTATGGACTCTGCTCCATAATTAAATGTTTCATTTGCAAGAAAATGGTTCCTAGGAAAATCCAAGCTCTCTTTATGTGCCTGCGATGGGCTCTTGCAGCCCTTATAGAAGAGATCTATCCATGTTACTTGCTGTTCTTCGCTTTTGGATAATCTAATGTGTTATGTTTCTGGTGTATGTAAATTACTAAATGTAATATTCTTCAATATGCCTGCTGACTGAGGCCAAATGTATTGTAGGCATAATTTTAATTATTTATATGCTATAAAAATGGAAGAAACCAGAATTACAGAAACAAGGTTCTAAAAAAACCCCTCTGGTTTTCTTTTGAGCAACAGTTTAATCAGATTAAAACTGTAATTGTTTTCCAGCTCTTGCCTCACACTGGTTTTGGTTCTTTCTTTTGTCAGCATGCGGCTATTCTCCACCAAGGTATTTAATGTCCATCCAGCGTGTTCGCCTTATTAGAAAACACCACACATTAGATGGCTGGGTTCAAGGTAGGGACACCATTGAGAAAGCTGAAAGTTCCCTTCTGAGCTTTGCTTTTTGTTCTTAAAGTTGGTCCTTGACAGCTTCTGACCTTTTTTCTTTTTCTGACGCAAGAAGCTAGGAGGCAGGTGGTAAAGATGAGAGGCAGAATTGACAAGGAGCAAAAGCGAGAGGGGTATCTGTGTGCATCTCTAGGTGTAGTAACACGAAAAGAAAATACAAACCAGTTACTTTTGTTAACTAGCTAGAGAACTGCAGGCCAGTCTCAGCTCAAGACAAAGATAAAATAGACTTTAAATATCTATTTATTCAAGCCCTTTGGTCTGTCATAGAAATGTGTTTATCTGATAATTTTATCATATTGTGACATAATATAAGGCACAGAGTTCAGAATCAAAGTGCCGATTTTGAGTCTGGCTGTAGTATTTTAGGTGAGTCATCCTGGACAAGACATTTACATTAAACCTAGGTTTTTTTCATCCAAAAAATAGGGTGTGTTCTAATGCAGCTTGATTGAAATGTCATGGCGATTGAGTGAAATGATGCATATAAGTGTGATTTATAAATGCTAAAGAATGGGATAAATGGATGTCTTTGTTATCATTACAGCTTTTTCCTGCCCCTTAAGCTACAATGACTAACAAATCACATGTTCATTCTTTTGTAGCTGATGGGGAGGAAACAAATATTTTCTGAATTAATCCAGTTGCTTCAGGAGAGTAGCAGAATTCCTCAGGTTAGGAAAACTGCTCCTTTCTTTGGAAATATACAGTAAAGAAAAATTTGGCTTCCATAAGGCAGGTCTCTTGGGCTGGTCTAAATCACTGCCTCTCAAATGATCCATGGTAAAGAACTGGTTTTAAAATTCCAATCCTTCTCGGACTGGTACTTTTGAAACATACAATAAAATATATTATTAAAAACATAATATATAAAGGCATACAGAGTATGAATCCAATTTTTATTTTATTATTAGATTCAGCAGACATAAAATTACTATCAAGTTGCTATAAAAACTTAACATCTGTATTTATCTCATCATGCACTGGGAACCAAAGTTTATAGACTGACACTACTCTGTAGATCCCACTTCAAGAAACACTGTTGTAGGTGGGGGAGATTTTTTGGAAAAAGCTCACCTGATTTCTACAACCCAACAGCAGGCATTCTGAGTTTCTGACAGGGTGAGCTTTTAAATGGATGCAAAACTCAGAGAAGGGATAACTATGAAGGCTCTGTTTTGATATGAAGAGTGAGAAGGAACCCAGGAAAAGTGACAGGTGGGCAAAGTGTAAAGAGAACAGTCATAAGAGTCTCTGTGTCCTAGGGACCATGACCAGTGACAGCTTATATCTGTTTCTGTTTGTATCAATTCTTGAGCCTTCAATAATCCCTTGCATACAACGTCTGCATATCAATGACTCTTAGACATTGAGGGAAGGACCATATTTCTGGGGAAGTGAGAGAACAAGGGTGCAACCAGAAGTGTGTTGGGACTGAGCAAGGATCAGAATCCCACTCAGCAGAGGAATTTAGAGCCAGAGCTGGACAGGATGGCATCGTCCTTTTCCTAAAGTGTGTTGATGGACACGAAGGGTGTGTTCTAGATTTTCTCCCTTACATGGTATGGAAGTATTTGCATCTATTGGTCTTTAAGTAAGGGGAAACTCAGAAGTTTGGCAGACAAGAAAACCTTAGAGCTTATCACAGTTTCAGAAGAAAAATTCTGCCCATATTTTCTACCTGGGTCTTTTGCTTATTAAATGTAGTGTCCTTCTTTCTAATGGAGGTAAGAATGCCCTTCCTCTGGCCAGATCTGTGTTGGATAGATGAATTAAGTCTGGATAGATGAATGTATTTGCCTTATTTCTTAGTGCCTGTTTTATAATTCCAATAATTATCATTAGACTTTTTTTTTTTAGAGAATTTGTTATTCCAAGCTGAGTACTTTGTATAAGTCATTTTAAATCCTTAAGGAAATTCTGTACTTGTATAGATTTAAATATCCTAGGCCAACTGTTACTAGTCATTATTTTGACTAAATTACTTCACTAATCTGGTTCCATTTCTTCATCTATCAAATGGAGATATATAAAAATAGATACTACTTTACCATGTTATTGTAAGGCTTAAGTAAGATAATATCTTTAGAATACACTGCATGATGCATACTTAAAAAAGTAATAATAATAATGGTAATAATATTAATAATAACATTGGAGTGTCCCTGTTGTGTGCCAACCACCAAAGTTACTTTACTTATTATATTTAATGCTCACAATAACCTTTTAGATTAGGTCGCTATTATCACCACCTTCATTTTACGGATAAGAAATCTGAGGCTCAGAAATGTTAAGATGCTTGCTCATATCACACACCACACGTATGATGGAGTCAATTAATAACCCAGGCTGCTTAACTTCAGAGCAATCACTCTTAATTATGATGCTATACAGGCCACTCACAGAGTTTATTATGAGCTGGATGTGGTAGCATACGCTTGCTGTTTCAGCTACTCGGGAGGTTGAGGCAGAAGGATCAAGAGATTGAGGCCAGCCTGGGCAACATAGTGAGATGCTATCTCAAAAAATGTATTATGATTCTTATTAACATCATAGGTAAGGAAATTGAGTTCCAGTCACAACCATGGGCACAGCTGAGAATGAAAACCACTCGCTTCCTGTGCCTCAGTTGGTTGTGTGGCTGGAGATTCAGGTGGGCTGAAATGGTCTCAGCCTGGCAAGACCTGCCTCACCGTGAACCAGAGGGTACTCTGGCTGGTAGGTGTGGATGCGAGAAGGCAAGCTTCATGAATGCTGGTATTCCCTGGAGAAGCCAAGATTTCCGGAGTGAGTCTGAATTATGAGGTCAGAGAGCAGACTTGTTGGAGCCCAGAAAACATCCACACCCAGTCTTGATTTACACGGGAATATTTCCTCACTGTTGGCATTCGGAAAGGGAAATAGCAAATTTTGGGTGTTTGCTTATTTCCATCAGTAATTTCAGCTGGAAGGGGTGAAAGTTGATTAATTATACAGCAGCTCATTAAAGCATAATATCCCTTTGAAGTCCAAAGCAGCAAGTGAAGAGAGCTGTTTTGCAACACTGGTGGGACATTGAGTGGTCTCCAAACCATTCCTTTGATGCCTCTGGATTATGTGTCTACTCTAGGGTTGTACCTTTCGGCACTATTGAGGCAAACTTGGAGTTGGTCTTGTGGGATTGTGGTGTGCAAGAGAACTCTGGGAATACATGACTACTAAACAGTCTCATAGAAGGAACCTCCAGGCTGAGGCTGGCTTTAGCCTATATCCTGTCTCCAGGGTCTTGATGGGGCCCCATTGGGCAGCTGCTACCTTCCAAGCAGTTAGCCAAACCACCCCAGGGAAACTGTGGGCCCCAGCTGGCTGAAAACTCTGTGGCCATCAATGTCTCCACCTCAGGAAGATGCCACAGGCCAAGGAAAATACTTGGTAAACTTAGCCTGTGCAGCTCTCAGTAACTCATTTAGGATTTAGTGCTTCTTTCTAAACAGAGCACAGAAGGCTTGGAAAGCAGTTCGTTTACTCCTGAGAGGATACCCCAATTCCATGCCTTATTCATCTTGGTTTTTGGCAACTGGAAAGTGCTCAATAAATGCCTGTTAAATTTCAATCATCTTTTGTGGTTAAAAAAAAAAAAACTTTGGAAACACCTCAACTATCATCTATTAGATTGCTTAGACTTTGGCTGAGGCCAAGTGTTGAAATAGTGGGTTATTTAAGACTGATTATTCCCAATTAAACAAATAGTCAGTGAACATTTATTGGTGAGGCATTGAGCTGGAGGCTTCAGTAGGAGAAAGACATGGAATTGAGCTGGTAGGATGAAGAACGGGACTTGCCACAGAGGGAAGACAGACCGGCCAATGCAAAGAGGATACAGAGGCATGGCTGTGTTAGACAGGGAGGTTCAGGATAGCCTGCGAAGAAAGGCATATTGGATAAGAATTTTGGATAAAGAGTGAGATTTTAAAGTCTGTTTAGTCAAAAGGGAACTTGAGTCAATGATAAGAGCAAAGGCTTCAAGTCACAAAAAACCACAGTGGCAAATATGCAGAGTGGCTGAGCTTCTGGTATAAAATGTCAAAATGTAGTGCTTTTCTTTTTCTTTGCTTTGTAATCCTGAGAATGAAGCCTAGGGTTTTGAACATAGTAGGCAGGCACTGTACTACTGAGTCACATTCCCAGTCCAACAAAATTTAAAAAAATTAAAAATAAATTATCATACTAATATATAAGGAGCTGATGCCAAAAAAGTTTAAAAAGTCATTAAGTAAGGGAGCAACAAAGTTATAAACTAGTTTAAAAATAAAATTTGAGAGGCTAAGTTACATAGGATGAATAAAAGAAGGGATGCTGAAAGAAGACCACACAGTTAGATCAGAATCTGCTTAGGGTTCAACAGAGCAATAAAACTATAACCTATAGAGCTATCTTTTCTACTAGATAGAAATTATTTGTAATTCTACTGGGCAAAAAGTAATTTGTAGCTTTATAATTTTCTATCATTAACACACAGCTCTATAGAATCTGGGCCTGAATCATTGGTAACTAGTACCTATCCCTAGTTACCTAGAGATGTGATACTGAAGTAGGCTTTGATTTTTAATGTGCTAGAAAGACTCCAAGCAGTCATGAAAAAATCTGCTTCCTAAATATTGTAGTTCAAATAATTTGACTAAAAAATATTCTGACTGATTTGGAGGAGCTCATGCTGGACCTGGACTTGATTCTGTGTTTTAGCAGAAGGGATATGATCTAACCAGATTTGGGAGGTGGTGGAAGAACTGGGTGAAGAGGAAAGAGAATAGAGGTAGAAAGCCTAGTTAATTGGCAATGGTAGTCATTCAAGCAGAGATGAGGAAGTCTTCAACTTCACAGGGGAAGTGGGTTTAGGAAGCCGATATGAGACTTTGAAAAATAGATTGATTCATGTGGGCTCAGTCATGGAGTTCCACAATGCTTGTTGGACATCAATAATATCACACCCTGTGGATAAATAGCAGCAGTTCACAGAAGACTAAGGTACTTCTATTGCACCTGCAAGAACTTACGGATACCCAAAAGTTATTCTCAGTTCCATAAGGAAAGACCAGTGACAGAGATATACACAAGGTTGATGGGGTCAGGTCAGAGAAGGATTACCAGAGATGTCTTCAAGGATCCAGGGACATTACAAGATCAAGAAAGAAGTAGCAAGAAGGTGCTCCAATGTTGGCTGCACGTTGGTATTATCTGGATAACCTTAAAAACTTGAGAGCTTGTCCCCTCTACCCAGATATTTTGACTTAATAGGCCTGAGTGTGACCTGGTCTCAATACTCTTTTAAATCTCTCCAGATTAGTCTACTGTGCAAAATAGAGAATAGTTGAGGTAGAAAAAAATAACAATAACCCTATCAAGAAGGTGTTAGGCAGCCAGGAATGTATCAGGGAAAGAAACACAGTGTTTATAAACAACTGTTGTATATGAAGAGAATCAGAAAGGCAGAGTAGCTGTTTGGAGCTCGTGGTCACCATGGTGAGCCTAGTTCTAGAAACTTAGATTATATTACACATTTCTGTACACTGGGAAATGGGTACCCTTAAAAATAATTTGAGTGAATCTTCTAGTGTCAGTAATAACTTGAATTTGCCATGTGATCTCAGTTTCCTTAAAGTGAAAGACTGAACTAGACAGCATTTGCTATGGTCTGAGTGTTTACATCTCCTTACAATTCATGTGTTGAAACTCATTCTCCAATATAATAGTATCAAGAAATAGTGTCTTTGGGAGGAGATTAGTGCATGAGGGTTCTGCCCTCATGAATGGGATTACAGATGTTTCTTGATTAATGGATAAACCCATTGTAAGTTGAAAATATCATAAATCAAAAATGAATTCAATACACCTAATTTACCAAACATTGTGGGTTAGCAACACAATGTATCATAGAGTATTGGTTGTTTACTCTCATGATTTCATGGTTGATTTTACCTGTGACTCACAGCAAATATCTGGCATCACAAGACAATGTCATCACAGCTATCACTTGTCAGTAGTGCACAGAAAGACAAAAATCTAAAATTTGAAGTATGATTTCTGCTGAATGTATATTGTTTTCAGACCATTGTAAAATAAACAAATAAACAAGGATAGTAAGTTGGGCACTGCCTGAAATGAGCTTTTAAAAGGACTCGTTTGCTGTTTGCCATGTGAAGTCATTATCTTTTGAGAACAGACCTCAGCAGACACTGAATTGGCTGATGACAGATCTGGAACTTCCCAGCCTTCAGAACTGTGAGCAATAAATTCCTGCTGTTTGTAAATTACTCAGGCTTGGGTATTTTGGTATAGGTTCCTAAGTGCACTAGGACAGCATCTAAATTCCCTTCAGTCCAAGAATTGCAAAAGTCTACATTTCTGTCCTCAATTTGATATTACTGATACGGAGCTATATTTGAGTTATCCATGGTCAGAACATTTGGGGAATGTTTTTTTTTTTAATTAGCATGATTCTTTTCTTTTAATTAAAAAGTACTATGTACTTATAGTAAAAAGCAAAATCTAAAGCAATATGGAAGAACATAAAGAAAAATTCCCATTCCAGCATCCTGTGTCCTGTAGTCTTTTAGGTTGGTTCAATATATGAATATATGTGTATATATATATGTGTGTATAGATACATATATAGATGTACATTTAATGATATAAATAGGACCATATTGTAGAAATTGTTTTCCAATTTGTTTTTTTTACGTTTTACTAAATCTTTGACAGCTTCTAGTGTTTGTGTATGTAGAACCATAGTATTCTTGTTGTCAGCTGTTTGTTATAGCACTGCAATTCACCTAAGACACCCACCTATGTCAGTAGCTTCTTATGTTCCAATGACCTTTCTTATGTACATATTTGTGTGATGAATCAAGTACTGTTTATTGATGGGACAAATCCTGAGACATAGATATTTCTGAATCTAAGTTTAAATACACAGTAAATTTTGGTAGGTGTTACTAAATTATTCTCCAAAATTGTACTAATTTATATGACCAACTACAAAAATTATGGTGCTTTTTTCTTACTGCTTTATAAATGCAGTGCATTTTTAAAGTTTTAAATTGTTTTCTTGGAGTTTGAAAATGGTTTCACATTATCTTAATATACATTTATTTAATCTGAGAAAATTCGTTCATCTTTTATATATTTGTTGAGCACTTGTGATTTTTATGTTCAAATGGCTTATTCATGTTTTCTGTTTATATTTTTTATTATAATGTGGAATGTTCTCTTTACATATACATTTCTACATATATTTAGGTTTGCTTCTGGATTCTCTATTCTGTTCCATTCCTTTGTCTTCCTATTTAAACATTAATATTATATTGCTTTAATAACTAGTTTTGTAATACCTTTTAAAATCTGGTAAGATTAAATTGCATCCAATTATTCTTTCTTTTTTGAATTTTCTCATAATTTATTTTTCAGATTGATTTTAACATTATTTTATTCAGTTAGAAAATTCTTGTAGAACTTTAATCAGAATTAAATTATTAGGTAAATCAGAATTTACTTAATATATACCTCCTTATAATAAAGAGTCATGTTTAGCAGTAAGATTTCTTGAAATTTATTCAAATATTTAGGAAAAATTTCTTCATATAGGCCTCGTACATTTCTTAACTTCATTGTTAGATAGTTTATATATATTTTTCTTATTGAACAGATTTTTTTCTTCCTTCCTATTTTGCATTGGATTCTTATGAGGGAAAACATTGATTTTTGCATATGCCAGAAGAACTACAGTAAGGAGCAAGCAGAAAAGAGGAGAGTCATGGGAGAAAGAATTTTGGAGCTTGAAGTGCAGGCTAGGAGAGATGGATTTCACAGAGGAAGGTATCAGGATTATCAAATGAAGTCAGGGTCAAGAGAGGCCAGGGACCCTGTATTGGAAACTGAGAGAGAGGCAATGAGTGTGTGAGTGGTTAGCAGCCCTGGAGGAAAGAAGGGTGTGCTGCTCTCTTGCCCTTTTGTTCCCAATTCATTGTTGCAGTCACAAAATGTTCCACACAAAATACAGACATGCAGCAGCTTGGATGCATATGTGGGGTATGTGTGTGCGTGTGCGCGTGTGTGTGCTTGCATGGTTATACACGTGTGTGCAGCTGGGCAAGGTGCACCGGTGCCAGGCTCGGAATCCGCGGGGCTGTGAGAGCTGATGGTTCGTTTACAGTAGGTAGGCTTTGAACCCTAAGTCAGCATGGGCAGCAAGTGAGAGAAAGTCAGCTATCTGAGGCAGTAGAGTGGGGAAAACTAGGACACAGATTTGCTTTTCCCGGGAAGTGCAAGCTGGAGAGGAATAAATAGCAAGACATTGTTTTTTTTTTTTTTCTCCTTCAAAACTTGTTTCAAGTGAAAATTTGTTCAAATGGCATTAGAGTTCCCCAAATGGCCATAAATCCCTGACTTGGCTGAAGTCGAGCCTCCCCTTTCCTGCCCAGGCTTAGCAGTCTCGCTGCCAGCCCTAAAGGTTCTTTTGGCAGCAGCAGTGAGCGGGAGAAGGGCGCGTGATTGGCTTTCGGTGTCGCCTCTGCCTTGTTGCTTTCTGCCTTTCCGGCCTCTTGCTTTAGCAACATGGGGACTTTTTTTGGCTGTGATGTTAGGATAGGGTAAAGATTTATAAATATCATTTCATGTATGAAAATATCCTTTCCAATAAGTAGACCTCAAGGGCAAAGCAATGAATTGCTATGAAAGCTGACTTCCCTAACTCTAGGGCTTGAGTTGTTCCACTCTGAATAAGGGGGCAACTTTGATTGATGGTCAGCCCTTGTTACTTAGCTTTAAGACTGGAGAATAAAGATGGGATTGTTTTTGAAGGAATGAAAATGACTGGCAGATTCACGGCGAGCATTTCTCAAGTTGATAAAATAGAAGACGCTGAGTTAAATTTGGATTTCAGATAAGCAGTGAATAAAATTATTCATATTATTACTTGCTAATTCTGGTAACACTGAGGCATCTCTATAATATGAGAAATACGTGGGCAATCTTGGTTGGACTTCTTTGGTTATCCTGGGGCATGAGGATCTTTTAAAAATGTCTTTCTTAGGGGGCTACATCTCCTAGATGTGCCCTGGATTCCTCTGCATTTTCTCTGTGTTGTCCCCCTGTCCTCTCCATTGTATCACTCCCAGGAGAAGGTTCCATTCTTAACTGCATTGACTCAAGATGTTTGTGTGCTCAGTGATTTAGCTTTGGTGGGTCACTTTTGCAGAGTTTACTGGCATTTCTGCTTGGTTTCTTTCCCTCAACTCTCACCTCATGCCATACCATTCACTCCAGTATAACCATCTGGAAAGTAAGCCCCAATCATACCTGCCTGCCTATAGAACCTGAGCCACATGCAGCCTGCGACTTTCTACCATGTAATATTTTCTGGCTCAGTCATAATTGTGGGTCTCACTGCTTGAACTCATACACCTTCATGGCTCCTGGCTTAAGCACCACTAGCTAGTTGATTAGTCCCAATGAATCTGATTAGAATTGACCTAATTTATTAGGCACGAGTGTTGGTTTAAGCTTGAGGTTTTTGCAGTGAAGAGGTTCACAGAGACTAAGAAGACACAGAATCTTGTCCTCATTTATGTGATCTCTCCTCTTCTTGTTCGTAATTCTGGGAAGAAAAGGCTGAGAATTCAGTGTGAACTCCGGTGGAGGAATTTTGGTTGGCAGATGTTCCTCTAAGCTTCTACTCCTGCTTAAGTGGGGAGGACCAAAAACATGCTGCTGATGGAACTAAACTGAGAAATTTACTCTTAAAGTTAGTGAATTGTAAAGGTTATATTTTTGTGGTTTATTTTTCTGTGATATATTACTCATTGGAACTTACAGTTCGAGACAGCAGGTGTCGTTCAACAGAATTATCTCCTTGGCTTCTCTATTCAGGAATGTTAGAGCACCCTGGCAGAAATGAGCAGGAGAGTTTGGAACCAGGAATAATAACTATTAATATAAATAGCTGAAAGTTATAATTAGAGTATAATGGCAATAATATGTCTGCTGTGTGTTATGTAAAATTTTCTTTAAATTCCTATACAAGTGAGTATTTTTTACTGCCTTTGCATAGATGAGAAAACTGGAGTCCAGAATGATTAAGTGATTTGCCTATGGATTAAACACTAGTTAAATAGTGAAGCCAGTATTGGAGTATATGTCCTTTGGTTGAAGACCTAGGTTTACCCAACATGCAGTTCTTATCTCTTTTTACTGGTTGTGGGGTTTTGCCTTGTAATTACAGACTTAAGGGTCAAGTTGAAGGGAATGTGAGGTCTAACTTAGAGCCTGGTGGCCACAGCTGAATGGCACCCTATTCAGATGATCAGTTGCCATGACCAAGAAGAATGTGGCAACTGTCCCCAGCTCATGGGGGTCCGGAATGTGATACGGGTTCTGGGGAAGATTTCACTGAAACCAGACCTTGCTTTGACCCCGGTTCCTTACTCTGTAGTTATCCACACAGCCGAATCCCTGCTGTTTGGGAGTGCCACCATGCATATTAAAATTGCCAGTGAATAAGGAGTAGCCCTAATCTCGGTGAGCTTGCCCTGGAGCTGGGGTGGACATCCCAGTGAGTGATTATCATGTGATGAGGCTCTGGTGCTCCAGAATCCATCCTGGTGTTCAGGCTGTGGTGCTAACAGGCTTTTCTTCTGGGACATCCATGGATCACCCACACACACTGCTGCCAGCCCTGCTGCTGGGCTCCCTCTTGCTTGATAGCAATCAAGCCCTCCCAGTTGGAGCTTGTTACCTGGGAGCTGTCCAGACCCAATGATGAACACTAGTTAGGATGTAGTTGTTACGGTCAATTACCAGCAACAGCCCATGTGATGAAGGCTGGCAAACCTGGGAGTCACAATTTCCAAGGCCCTTTGGGTTCAATGTTTATCAGCCTCTCTTTTTTAACCTTCCCCTGGCTTTGGTCTTTTTTTTTTTTTTTTCATATTGAAACTCTTGGGAACGTAAAAGGATGTAAACTCACTGGTTTCTGATTGACAGTACAGTGGCTGATAGGATGCTCTCTGCTCAGAAGGTGTGTTGAACAGGAATAGGATGCTTGATTTTGCTGAGAACATGTGAAAGAAATCAAGCGAGATGCCTGAGTGTGACTGGGAACAGAGTGGGCAGAGTTCATCAGTGCTTGAGAAGCTATTTTCTTCTTGATGGACTCTGAGTATTCAATACAGGGAAAGAAGAAGTCTCCTCTGGGAGAGCTCCATCCAGACTCTTCCAGGCAGTTGTTACAAGCTCTTAGTCCTGAATACCTCAAAAGATGTCTTGTATTTGTCAGCTTGGAGTAGACTTTACTTGAAGTTTTCTTGCTGGGGAGTTTCAGTGTCTGCAATGTAAGAATTTCTTTAGCCTTCTAGATGAAGTGCCCATTTAGTTTTTCAGGCTAGGATCTTCCTAGTACTTTAGACTAGTGGCTTAAAAATACTTAGTCCCTGGACCAGCAGCTGTATCACCTGGAAGGAGTTGAGTGATGAAACTTATTTGGACCCTTGTTAGACCCTCTGAATCAGAAAACTTGGGCAGGCTCGGGGAAGTGGTTCTCAGTTCTAGAAAACCCTTCCCAGTGATTAGGACTTAAGATATGTGCTCAAATGTGGGTCCTCCTTTGCTAGACCTGTGCTACTCAAAGTGTGCTTGGCAGCATCTTCTGGATGATATTTGAAGTACAAGATCCCAGGTCCAGCTCAAAATAAATTGGAACCTGTCTTTTAGCAAGGTCCCCAGATGGTTTGACTGCATTTTAAAGCTTAAGAATGCTTTTCTAGAGCTAAGCTTCTCAGTCCTGGATGCTTTTCAGACTTACCTAATACCCAGGCCCCACCCCAGATCAATTAAATCAGAGTTTCTTGGGGTGATGCCCAGATGTTGGTTTTTAGTAAATGTTTTTCTGGCAATTCTAATATATAGCTAGGGTTGAGAGCAATCACCTTGGACTACCATAGCCTCCAGAATCACAAGGAGTACATCTATTAAAAATGAAACAAGCAGCCAACCATGCAAACACTAGAACAAACTGATGATGTACAGCAGAGTAAGGGATATGTTAGTGTTCCCTGAATGTCTAGATAGAAGTGCAGTTATTGATCTCATTAGCCTGGTCAGGGAGCAGGATGGGGCCTGGTTGCCAAAAGCAATCATTTACCTGGGTGCTATTATGAATATCATTTTCTGTCTTGTAACTGGAAAAAAGTTGCAAGACATCTGTAGAGAACCTAAATAAACCTATTGTTACTGCACCAATGGAATAACTGTGGTGATCCAGTGTGGATGAGGGTTATGGGGGAGAGATAAAAATTACCATGAGACAGAGAAGACAGATGCCAATGTTTTAGAGATTTGAAGACTTCTATATTTCAGATCCAGAAAGATACTTTGTAGACCACCACTGCCACTTGGTATTTGTTTAGCATTCTTGCTATTTAGAGGTTTCTTAGTTATCTGATTATTTTTTTTTCCCCAATACCTTGTGAAAACTATGGAGGCCCAGAAAAGTCGAAACTTCCTTAAGGCCATTTAGGAAGTGATGGTCAGTAGGTGAAAAAGTGTTTCCTTGATATGCACTGTGAAAGGTCTAAAGATAGCATTTTCTCTTCATGATGACAAATGTAACTTCCACTCCTTGCATGACCTCAGTGAACTCTCAATATTCCCGCTACTACTCTGCTGTTGCCCGTAGTGTGTAGATGCTGTCTGGAGCCCAGGGCTCTCGGGGAGTATCCCAGGAAATCTCCAAAAGAGAAACTGTTCAGCTTATCGTAAAGCAGACTGTTGTGTGACTGGCTCGTATGTGTTAACCCTCCCTCCTAGCACAAGTTTTCATCCTGGTGCTGGGCGAACATACTGTAATTATACTAATCACATTGGCTGGGCAGCCACAGGCTAAGAAGGAGGGGTGTCCACCCCTTAATTGTTTTCCTCTCCTGGAGCAGTTGGCTGTCTGCCCGCTGGGGTCTCCAGACAGCAGAGAGAAGGTTGTGGGGCTGGCTGGCCTAAGAGGATGTCTGCTCAGGTTCTCCTGTCCTGGGTGCTGCCAGATCTGCCTAGTTTGCAGGGAGGGGGATCACAGGGTTAGTTGCTAAAACCTGGGCAAAGGCATTTCATTCTGGATTCACTGAGGATTTTTTAGGATTGGTTTTTGCCAGACAGTGGAAGGGCAAATTGATCTTTGCTATACTTTTCTTTCTTTTTAGTGGTAGTGATGGCTCTTCCTTCTCTTCCTCCACTTCCTCCTTTCTCCTCTCCTTGTCCTCTTTTATGTCTTTCTTAAACCTTCAATGACACTTTTCTGGTGGATTGGACTTTGCTGACAGGCAAGATAAGTATAAAGATATAATGATAGATATAGCTATAGACACAGTTATAGATTTAAACAGATATAAACATCCTCACATATAAGTGATTTAATGAATATGTCACTGTTAGAGACAACTTGTTATAAAGGTCAATGCTTAATGAATATTTGGTCATGAATAGGGGAACTGTTTTTGGTCATTGTTCTTTATAAAGCTGACTGTTGTGTGTCTGGCTGATATATGTCAATCTTTCCTCACTTAGATGATATAGATTATGACAAAAATTATCAATAGTTGGCCCTAACACTTGTTTCCTTAAGAATGGGCTGACTGCCCAGATTGATGTACCCTGCAAAACTGTCACTAGAAGTTGATGGAGAAACAAGATGCTTCCATGACAAAGAGGAACTTGGGGAGTTTGTGACCACCAATCCAAATCTACAGAGAATACTGAAGGATATTCTAGAGAGAGAGAGAAAAAAAAATACCAGGATTTTAGGAACAGTGGCAGAAAGGCCTCAGTGAGTGAGGTAGGAAGTAGAATGAAGGAGAAAACTAGACAAACAGAGGTAGAAAAATAGCATAGCAGCAATGAGGCAGAGAAGGATAACTAGAATTGCTAACATAGATGGCCTTGATACACTATACTGTAAGTAGTGCATCAGGATTTAAAACCCACATTACTCACACTACTTTGCTTAGATGTATTATATTCTGTTCCAGTCATTCTACCTGTAACTAGATTTGAGGGCACAGACAGTAATACTGAAAATAACAGGATATATTACGGTAATCATCCTTAATTTCTTATTAACTTAATCTAAAGCTCTGTAAAACCTACACTGTTTTACCATGACTGATCGTAATCAAATCTGGTTTGTTGGATTGCTGTTTTGTATTGATAGATTTTATTCAAAGCTGTTATGATTGATAATATCAAGTCTGAGAGTTTAGGCAACTGCACTTAAGATGACAAGATTCACTAGAATATCCACTCTGGTTTGATTATTACCTGCCTTTGAAGTTTTATACTGTCTACAATGTTTTATTTTTACTAATACTGTTATTTACTGCTATACTCAATTATACTGCTATATTCAATTATGCCTGATGATATAGACATTCTATTGAAGATAATAAGAAACATCACAGTAGCCATTGTAGATCACCTTGTACTGTGGTTTTATACGACTTTTTAGTTTCATGTTTTTATAGGAATTTGTTTTGTCTTGTCTTGCTAAGTTTTGTTTTTCCCTCTAATACAGAAAGTATAGAAATACATGCAGAGATTCATGCATGCGTAGCTGTCTACACTCTCACTGTTTGACTATCTACTTTGTGTGCTTTAATTTTAAAACTTAAGCAACTATTTCTAAGAGGACAATATGTAATTTATTAATTAGTGATTTCTTATTGTTTATCTTTTTTTTTTGAATTCTGTATTACCTCTACCCTTTACATGCTTTTGTTTCTCTTTAAATAATAATAAAAAAAAGACTGGGCTGACTTTGTTTCATGAAGTAATGTAGTGGACCATGTAAGGGTGAAAAATAGATCTCAGGGAAGTTTCTGGAAGAAGGCATTAAAACAGTGTTTAGGAAATGGAAGAATTTGTTACTGTTGTTTCAGGAGTGAGTGAGAGAAGAAGTAGGAAAAGAAGATAAGCAATGGATAGAGGAAGAGGGAATTGGTAATGTATTTATTACTAGGTTATTTAAGCTTACTTATTTTAGCACCATGTATCTTCATGACATTTTCAGTAAAATGTGCGTTACATGGACTTCACTATTGAGTGTAGCTCACTAGTGAGTGTGCTGTGTGTCTGTCAAGGGAAGAAAACTGAGTCCCACATCTGAGCTGATGTAGCCGGAAAAGAAACAGAGGTGGTCATGGCCTGATTAGCTTCTTGGTTTTCCAATGGACTTTTGCAGGTTATATAATGCTGTTGGTCTGGGATTATACCCAGATTCTATAGGGTAACCTGACAGGGTCCTCATTTTAAATCACCCTGAGCTATCAGCTGAGAAGGCCAGTCCTAGCTTCTGCCGCTGATTAGAACTCTGAAATGTCTTTATTTCCTGTTTGTGTTTGGTTTTGTGTATTTCTAATCTTTTATCATCAGAAGACTATACAAGGAATTGTTTCTCCTTTTCTTTCTTCTCCTTGGCAGAGGTCTTTTCAGCTGCAAAGGATTTCAGAGAAATGTTAGCTCTGTGTTACTGGTTAATGGGTTTCATTTTATCACTACAATTCTGTGAGGTTCTTTGATCGGTATCAGCTGTGAAACTCATGACTCAATCCAAAATTTCTTAGTTTCAACTAGTCTGGTTTATGGTACTATGAACCAAGCATGGAATGAAGATTATTAGTTGAATTTCTGTTGTTTATCAGTAAAAGGCTATTGATATCTTCAGCACTCTGCTAGAGTTTAGGGATGGAGAGAGCACTGGATATGCACATGGCAGCTTATTTTTGGGGTGTATCTAACCTCTTATCTTCCAGTATATTTCTGAAGTTTGCTTTATTTGATCTCCTTGTTTTCCTTATTTTGTTTTTCTTCCCTTTCTGTCTCCTTTTGTCTTTCATTTCTATGTCCATAGTTCTGCTCGCTCATTCTCTCTATGGCTAATATGCCTGCCATAAATCTTTTGCTTCTGTGGTCTTATCATTTTTTAATCATCTGAGTACAGATTTCAAAGCAAGAAAACAGAGAGTCAAACAACAAAAGCATCTCTCCAAATCCTGACTTCTGAACAGTCACTAACAGGTTAAGCAGAATGTCCCTGCCACTGTTCTGCATACTCTGGCCTGGGTAGTAGAGCTTAAATGGCCTGTTAACCGGGAGATCTTCATAACAGTGGGCATTCCGACCTACCAGGCAATATGGGCTTTTTCCATAATCATACAAAACATGCTAAATGGAGGACAGAATTTCAATACTAAATCAGAATTACCCTAGATTCCTGGCAGTGTAACCAGATTGCAAATACCTGGTTATCTTATTAAAGTATCTCTTGTGGGTGTGAGCTTTTTTCTTTTCACTTAAATGCTAGTTAACAGGGAAAAATGAAAAACTCATTCTTTCAAAAAAGAATTTTGAGAGGAGACAGGATGATTCTGGAACAAACAGTTTAAATATTATTTACACTTTTTTTTAAGTCACACTATGGATGTGGGCCTATTTCTGAAACATTAAATAGCTGCTCAACTTGTTATTCTCACTGAGATTAGATAAATTTAATCAGAAGAGAGAAAATTTAGGATGTGTTATTTTTGTTGCCAGGGAAAGAAGCCTGGCATTGCTACTGCAATATCTATAGAGTAAAATTGAGGTGAAGCCCGTGATTTTACATACTGATGAAGATTTACACCCTACACAAGGGAGTAAACAGTGAGGCTACTAGTTGTGTGTGGTAATCCACAGCTGGCTCGGGTCTCTGACCAGGATGGAAAGTTTGGGATCCTCCAGTGTGGTACACAATAATATCTAGGTGATATTCCTACTGCTTAGACCCACTGATGAAACTCATGCATGGACCTTAGTTAGGAAAGAGGCTTTACTAGGCTCAGCTGTTTGTGACTGTGTGAACTTCCAATACACCTGGTTTTGTTTTTTCCTCATAAGGAATCTGACAGGCAGTTCATAGCTCATGAAAAAGTCCTATCCAAACTTCGAAGGAATTGGAAAATGCTGCTTTTGAATGATTTCCTTACCTTTGCATTTCCCAAATCTGGTCCAGCAAGAGGCCTAGACGCTAAGTAGCTCTTCAGGCATTCAGATGTGTCTGAGCAAACACTAGAGGCAATCAAATTACCTTAACACCAGCCTTTTTGGAGTACTCACTTGAGATGACAGTTTCAGCTTTAAAAGAGGTACACAAACCAGAATAATGAAATGTTCCTTTTTATTAAGTTTCTGGCCAGAAGGACGGATTGTATTAGGAGAGAGAAGAGGTGGGGAGTTTTTAGTTTGATTTCTGTGATGCTGATAAGCAGTCATTTTTGCAGATGGGGGGAAAAGCAACCCACTGCAATAAAACCATTTTCCTAATACCATGGGAGTGAGTTATTGCTCCGAGAGAGGCAGGGCTCCTAATGGCTGCCTGAGCTTCCATCTCCATCTTTCATGGGTCAGCCCGACATTTTTATAGTGCTGACACTAGAGAGAGCATTTATGTGGCTTCCCTTCACCATCTGTCAACAGTTAGGGGAAAGTGCCACTACCTCAGGTTCCCTTTTGATCTGGTTTCCACATCATCATCTGGTTCCAGCTTGGCACTGGAATCGCTAGCTATTCTGTAAGAGCAGGGCAGCTCTGGAGGCCAGTTGCATCACATTTGTAGACTGTTAATAGTTAGAAGGACAGAGAGTAAATCATTTTTGCATGAATCAGATGAAAGTGTCATTGCTTCTCCTTGGTGGTTCATCAGGACTCTGGCCATGCTGCAGTGATTGTCCTTGCTTTCCCTGGGCCACCTACAACTTTGTCCATGTTCCTTTTCCAGAAAGCAGATTCTGTCTCTCACTGGACCTGTGCTTGGTCCTGAAACAGCAGCCCAGAAAGCTGGCTAAGTGCACAAATAAGAAGATACTTATTTTACATGTATGCCTGCACACCTCTGTCTCTACTGATAACGTCCATATGACTCAGTGTATAATACACAAGGTGATCAAAATCTATGGTAAATATTTAAATCAAAACAAGTTTGTTGTGGTAAAAGACACATGACCACTAATCTCCCTCTCTAAAATATGCCCTCTCTCTTTAACACGTGTATCCTGTCATTCTTGCCACTTTCTAAGGCAATTCTGGAAGTCCTCTTTCATGAGTATCTTTATGAGATTTGATCAAAAACACGGTGAATGCTGCTGCTGAGTGCCAGCCAAAGGAAAGGCAGGCTTATAAAAACATTGCGATATGCCCTCATCCACCTTTTCATTGGATCTGGTATTGTTTCACTTCTGTCTCTTCCCTAAAGCCAAAATGATATGAAAGGTAAATGTTTTAAATCAATCCAGGACATGGAGGCAGCCAGGACAGTGCAACTAAAGATACTAACAAAAGAAGACTTACAGAACTGCTTCAGCAAGTGGGAGGTATGATGGAATGAGTGTGAAATGAGAGGAAATATTTTGAGGCATATTAATGGCAATATGCCTTTCACTGTAATAATTTTTTAAACATTTAAACATTCACTGTGTATTTTGAACACTCTGTATTACAGAATCCAAGTCACTTGGACGCTTACTTTTCCTATTGCTTTACTTAGCACCTGCATAAAATTTATTGGAACTGAAAAAGTCATTGAGATGTACAGTCTTGGTGTGAGAATACCTTGATGTTAACAAATTGGAGGCATTTGGACTCTTTCATTCTCCTGATGATAAAATCCATGGATTCTATTCATTTTTGGTGCAATTGATCTTGGTGCAAAACAATCATTGGCAAAATAGTTCCTTGAAGATAATTTTTATCCTACTTAGAATCACTTTTACAGAGGCCACATGGGTAGTCCTAGGTTGGAGGTCAGTAGTTCTACCTAGTTTCTTAATTCCTGTAACTATGTTTTATGTGTTTTATGTTTTCACTCTTTTTTTTTTTGTACCAGGAATTGAACTCAGTGCCTTGCACTTGCCAGGCAGGCACTGTGCTACTGAGCTACATTCTTGGATCTATCTTTTTACTCTTAAGAAGGGAAGATGAAGTAGAAGAAGTGAGAATTTCAAACTTTGTTTACTGTTGTAGGTGTCTTTTGAGCTCAGGGTCCAGTACAGCATAGCCGGGGACACCATCCATCATGGGATAAAACTAAGGAGGATGGTGAATTGGACAGTAGTTATTCAATGGAGTCAGAGTAATGGGTAAAATTAATTTAACTCCTGTATGCTTTCCTTACACTGTATCCAATCCTAACAAAAATCTTGCAAATCAGATAGGGTTACTTTTGGTTTTCAGTTGAGAGCCATGAGACTCAGAGAGCTCAAGGACCTTGCTCAGGATTTTTGATCAGCAGGTGGTAAAGCTGGAAGTTTAACTCTCATCTGTGTTATCCACTTCCTCCAAATTTATGAAATTTCTACTAGGTTAAATGATCAATCACAGTAGTTTGTGAAGAATCAGCATCTAAATTTCTGCTGCAAGCACATTTTCTGAAAGAAATAATGGAAACTCAAGAACATGTTAAGAATGTATGTTTTAGCATTTATTTGTCAACATTTATATGAAGACCTCATTTATATGTGCACCTATATTGTACAGAGTTCTGTCCTTGATTCTGCTGGAGGGATTATGGAAGGATAGCACTGTGTTTAGGGTCAGGAAAGTAGAGGTGAGTTTTCTATTAACTTAACAGAAATATTTGAATCATGTCGTTAGTGCCTACTGACCTGCAGTGTGACATTGTTCAAGGCCAGAGAATATATATTTATCTTTAGGTTTTCCTGTGGTGAAATTCCTGGCAATGCACATAACAGATGTTAGATGTGCATTTAGTTGATTGATTATAACAAGGTCTGCTTGGACCCAGCTTATAGTTTAGAAGTTGGGGTGCTTTGAAGGTGAGACGGGATAGCTACAAACGGACGCACAGAAAACATTGCAGAAAGGATCACCTGAAGCAGCTGCCAAAACTTGTCCACAAGCCGGTGGAGAAAATTCTTGCGTAAGAGAAAGTCTGTGCAGACATGCAAACTATGTAGAATGGATTGAAACCTGATTGAGGAGCAGCCATTTCTGAAGGAGCCAGAGTGCCTTTTGGAGTTCCTTGCTCCTGAGGATCTCGTTCAGCTTTAGTTTAGGATGGTAATAACTTAAACTCCATCACTGGGATGGCCATTGATCAATGAAATGAGCTGGCAGTTTCCAGACAGATTTGTGAAATGAAATACCTCAAATTGACCAGCCCGAGAACATTTTTCACAGCCTATCCATCCCTTCTGAGCTATTCGGAGAGCAAAGTAAAAGAAATTAGAACTTTGAAATTGCTACTTGTCCAGTGGCAACTTCTCTGGGACACTGAAGAGTTGCAATTTATCTAGTTTTTCTAGTTAGGAAATTGGCAACAGCAGCTGCACCAACAACATTAATGAGTGTAGACGTGTCAGGTGCTGCACTAAGTCTCTTGATCTCATTTAATATTTTTGACAAACCAGCAAAGGTTTGTTAGTTTATAGATGAAGCCAGTGTTCAGAGAGGAAAGTGAGTTACCGGAAGTCACACAGAGAGGGGATGGCTACAGAAGGACCCTAGGTCTCTTTGATCAAGTCCATCTTTTTAAATGTCAGATAAATTACTTTTTCCTTTTCAATCATCTTTTCTTAAAAGAGTAAGTGCTCATATTCAAAATGGAATTTGAAGATAATGGATTACGTCCTGATCCATTAAGTGGTGTTTTCTTCTGATTTAGAAGAATAGGGAATGTAAAAATAATTTTTCACTGTTTCTCAGTTTGGTAGTCAATTCAAATATTGAAGGTACAAAACTAAGAGATGAAACTGTTTGTGAGGGAAATGTCAGTCCTCTCTGAGGCCTGCTGTCACAGTGCTGTGGGTTGGATTTCAATTCTATTTTGAGGTTGGCTGCAAAAGTTATCAGCTCTGATGGCAAGGAGAAGGGTGATGAAACAAGGAGAGCTTGAGGTAGAAGTGAGGGGCGTGGGAGGGGAGAGAGAGGAGCCAGGGCCAACAAATTTCAGTCACCTAAAGAACAGTTATGTGTAAATGTTGAGCTGTAAGGTAGAGCAGGGTCGATGTTTTGCAGTGAGGTCTGGATGCACTAAGCAAGTCAGTCAAACATGTAAAGATGTGTGAAGTCGCTGAAAGATATTGGGTGGAGAGGGAAAGAGGAGATCAAGGTAAGAATCTTGGAAGAAGAGGAGTCCACGAAGGAAAATGTGGTGCAAGCTAGAGGAGAGGAGGAATTCTTCAGGGTAATTATTCAAAATGTCTATTACATTGTCTACTACAGGGAAGCATGAGCATACTCAGATGACCAGGGACCCTTTCTTATGTGATCCACAGAAATTGGTATACACAGGTTCTACTAGACACAGAAAACCAAAATGCATAAAACAAAATGCATATCAAAAGTAGAGCTACATCATAGTGTGTTCACACAATCATAATAGCATATAGTAATTTTAAAATGAACTAGCATGTATGCAACGACATGAGTGAATTTCATAGACCATGCAGAGTGAAAGACTTGAAAGAATCTACACAAATAGAAATTGAAGAGGATTGATTTTTCTCTCCTCCCTTTAGGGGACATTTGGAATTTTGATCTTCCCTTTCAGATTATCTCCAGCAAATCTATCTCACCAGCTGCTTTTGAGATGGATTTTTCTTTTTCCTTTTGTATCCCTGCTAGAGTATAGAACTGGTTTCTTTCATTTAGTTTGCAGCTCCCTTTTCTTCCTGATTTACTCAGTGAAAACAAATGTTAATATTGCAGAAATTTAAGATGGGTGAGTTTGACCCTGGCTTTTTGGACCAGACCTTTATGTCTAGCACCTGCTCACTGAGTGTAGCCAGCCTTCTTGATCTGGCTCTAGATTGAAATTTGTCTTTTTTGCAGAAGATTCCTGATGAAACAGAGAAAACTGTTTCCCCGTAAAAGGGGCTTTTTGGTTGTCTCTCAGGATTAATTTCATGACTGTGTTTGCCTTCCATGGCCTGAGAAGTAATGAGTGCTACTTGAAGAGTCTTGTTTGATGTAGTTTGATTAGGAGCTGTGGGCTTTGGGAATCAGCATAAATTGCTCACTTTCTTTCTCCCCTAACAGGAGACATTGGGCTTCTGTTTCTCTTGCTTCTAGTATGGCAAAGATTTCATAGGGTTAATTAATGGCATCTATCCCGTGACAAAGATTGAGCCAGTTGAGTGTATTCATTAACCCCTTATTAGTCCAATTATTTAAACATAAGATGACCAAAAATTGCGTAGTTTCATTAATTTTTATAAGAAAAATATAACATATAAAAATGAAAATTTATCCAATAATTTTTCTGTGTATGGTATATTTTAAAACTTTTAATACATAGCACAGTATTATAATCTGGACAGTAGTATTCGGTCTCTTTCCAAATTCTTTTTGTGTTACAGTCTTCCTTTATAGCACACTTTACACGGTCGTGCTGGGCTTTCCTGTTCCCTGTGGGTGGTATACTTTCAATAAAGCACCCACCCACTAAATGTAATAGTGAAGATGTCAATGATGGACATCCTGGTTAGTATTTCACTGTCCTGTGTTTTTTAATTATTTGGTCTGTTAGACCTAATTTGAATTGTAAATAACCTTTTGAATCTCCTTTATTTTGAATAAATAACAAATGGGTTCCATATTATTTGATCCAGAAGTAATTAAATATTTTATATTAATATTTTCCTCACTTGTTGATAGCTTGTTAGGTGCTTGTCAACTCTGTCATCCGTAGAATTATTATAACCATTGACCACTGCTGGAATCTTTTTAGTTTCATTTCTTCTTTTGAGTCCTATCATTTCTGTGTTTAGTTGACATAAGGTGAGGGTTTTTTTTCCATTTCATAACACAAACTTTTCATCTCTGATATGTTAACATTTCTTTCACTCTTTTTCAGTTTCTCCTTTTACAGATCTCTTGGCATCTCCTTCCTATTCAGTCTCAATGTCCCAAATGTGTCCATTTTGTATTGTAAAAGAATATACTGAATTCTGGAGAAGTATAAAAATTATATTTAACTTACTTACAATAATGGCTTTTTTAGATTGCAGCACAAAATTATAGGTTATTTTTCACAAATAAAACAAACATGAATTGTTTAAAAACAGAACTTACTATTAGATTTCACTAGAGGTAAACTTCAAAGTGTAATACAATGTTCTAAATAAAAACTATGCAAAAATGGTTGATATAAACAAACAGATGTGTGACTATATCTCGTGCAGACAAGAACTGACCAGTGGAAACGACATCTGCCAGTGCATTGTCAATACATAAACAAACTCTCTGCCTGAGTTACACCCTGGGTAAACAGTCAAGTGGTTGATTTCATAGGATGAACAAATTGGCTGACAAGGAGGTAGGAAAGAAAAGAGCATCCTCCAACTGGAGAGAGAGGAAGTCCAAAACTGGGGATCCCAGGTGAAAGAGAGATAAAGAGGGGAGCTGCTGGTAAAAGCTGCAGGTGAAGGTAGAGGAACCATGCAGGACAAGACAAGTAAAAGACTAAAAGTGAAGGTCTGGAGGATGGGAATATCAAAGTTCACGAAAGATTTGGAAAAAGGAGAAAGCCCCTTTTGAATGGAGATGAAAATCTAGGTGGTGTCCACCTGCTATCAAGACTTGGAAAACAAGTCAAGTTCAGTAGCAGGAGGTTTTCTCAGCTTACAAATAGAAGCAACCTGAGCGTCTCCAGGTAGCCATGCGTTTTGTGTTGGGGTAGATATAAGTAAAGCAAATGAGGGTTTGAGTTGTTTATTCTTCATTCATTCATTTTAGTAGAATGAATTCAGTAGAAGCATATTGTGAAAGTTGTTTCATTTGCTATTGGAGAGTGAAGAGAATGTATAAAATTACATACATAATAAAGGTACCCATTGCTCAGTATCTCATTACTCAGTTCAAATACTTATCAGTAGTTTTTCACTTGATGCATAATTATTTTTGAAAGATGAACTCAAGGGAATTTTATCCACCAAATATATAGTGTAGAGATATTTGGGGATTTTTTTCTTTTTTTTGGTAAGAAAATGTTAGCACAATTCTGAGAGCAGGCAGCAAAGTCTCCTGGGGACAGCATTTGTTGACCTATTGTAGATGAGATCTCGGTATCAGATGGTGTTCAAGCAGGGCAGAGGAGTCTGGCCGAGTTTGGTACCCTAAGCCCATGTCATTGCACCCTTCCTTAGGCATCTTGGCACTTAGGAAACCTTTACCTATCTCACTAACAAAGCACCACTGGAAAATGCTTTGCAATCTTCATTCATAATGGCAATGGATGACTGGTAAAATTTCATGTCTATTTAATAGGGGCAACTTTATTTTAACAGAGAATAAAGAATCAGATGAAATAAAGCAATGTGTGATTGTAGATTGTAGGTATCAGACAATAGGCTAGGAAATGATTCCTTCAGAGGGCTGGAGTTGGACCCTCAAAATCACTTAGTCACATACATGGGTATACAAAGTGGGCCCAGCATGTTGGTATTGTCGTGGCGTCACGTGGTCTAGCTCATCTTCGAATTTCCCTCCTAGGGCCGGGGCTGGTAAGCCTCCTGTTTGTGCCTGTGGTAGCTCCTCCCATGGGCAAGGTCAAAGCTTACATCTGTGGTCATGTGCAGCTGTTCACTTTATTTTTACCCCTCTTGCTCTTTCTCTAAGAAGGCTGCCCTCACTTTACTGCCTCCAAAACGACTGTTAGTGAAGCCCGCTTCATTTTTCCTGAACACTCATTTTTTCTTCTTAGTTTCTGATTATTTTAGCTCTTCTAGGCTCTTTGTGTGTGTGGGTTTTCTATCTATTGGTCCTTGATTTAAAATCTAACTTTTCTCCTACTTAGACCCTTTATTCCTATTTCTATTGCATGATTTTCCTCTTTCCATCTTTTCCTTCATTGTTCACGCTTAGAGTGGAGCAGCGGAAAATATTTTTCAAATTTTACTAGCCCAGTTATTCTAGTTTAAATGAAACCACATCAGCAGTCATATTGATTTCTAAAGCTCAGGCAATATGAAAACAATAAAAATATCAGCTGCAATGTTGTCTTCTGCCTCGTGCTTTGAAATTATTTTATCTCAAAGAATATTATGGATTTAAATTGTGTTGTAAGATATACCAATTTTTTTCTGAATGATAAAAAAGAAAAATATTAATATTTTTGAGTGAATTCATATTAGGCATTTACTGTATACCTAGCATCATATTGCACTTTTAAAATGGTATTTCCAATCTTTTGATGTTCTATGTCACCTATGGAAGTAAGAAAAAGATGAATAAAAGCTTTATGCAAGTATTAAGCCATGAAATTGTCACATGAATTTTCTTTAATGGTTTAGTGTGATTCTCATATTCTTCATGAAGATTCTCTCATCATTTTTGAAAAAGTCATCCTTGAATTCACCTATCCCTTTATCTATCCATCCATCCATCCATCCATCCATCCATCCATCCATCCATCCACTCATCCATCTGTCCATCTATCCATTGACACACACATGCACACATACTTACCCTGTGCTCATTTTTAGGAAGGTAATGTGCAAAGAACAATGGAGTTCCCATTCTTCACGGCTCACACCTTGGGAAAAGAGTACTTCTAGTAAGAGCAGTTAACACTTATTGAGCTCTGAATCTAAGTTGGGCATTGCAAAAAGCATTTTAAAGTATATTATTTCATTTAATTCTCAGAGAAGCCACTGAAGTACCACTTTATTTGATGTTTCCCTTGTGACATGTAGGTCAGATTTATTCATGCTAATTAGTATTTAGTTTCTCTTGTATGACTCTGAATTTTTTTTTGCAATAATAAAAATGTACTTTACACAAATATTTGGCATGCTCTTTGACAATTTAAAACTACATATACTAAAAATTTTATATTTAGTTTACAAATCTATTTTCACGTTTAATTTTATATACTCTTTATGTAACAATTGTAGACTTCATGATTGTTACTCATTTTAACACCATCAAATCTTTCATGATTACTTCCCTACTCCTTAGTTATTTCTAATTCATGCCCTCTATTGGCTCAGCAAATATTTTTTAGAGAAAATGTCTTTCAGTTGCCTCATGCAGAAATAATAACTTTTCAGTGAAAATAATTCTTGGTTCAAAACTATTTTCCTTAAAAGTCTATAGGCATTACTCTATTGTCTTCTGGCATTTAGAATTGCAAGAGAAAAATCTAAGGTCAGCCTGAATTTTGCCCCTTTATAGGTAATTCACTTTCTCCATCTGGCTACTTGCAAGTTTTTTTCTTTATCCTTGAAATTTGAAAAAGTCACAAAGATACATGTAGGGTTTTTTTTTCTATTAAATTTTAGAGGCACCCTGTGAGCCTTTTCTATTTCTGAAGTACTATTTTACAGAGATGAGGGAAGTGGTTGCCAGCCTAGAAATATTGGACATAGTTTGACTTTAGGAAGTACTTATCTAGAGTCCATAAACCTTAAATCCAATAGTCTCAGCCTCATAACGTGTAAGTGCTTATGTGTCTAATTCCTAGAAATGTTCACTACTCCTGCCACGTCACAGGAGAGGCTTTGGGTGTACCTTTGGAGACCTAGACACAGATAGCCTGCCCGATGGGGATGCCTCCCAGTGTAGAAGATTAACTGGGGATGCTGCTACTCACAGTTACCTAAGGGACACATTCAACGTGGGCTGGAACCTGGATCCTTCAGCCAAGTTTGGGAAGAATGGTGTCTTCTACTGATCTTTTGTAAACTAACTTTTTATTCTTGTTCTTTTCCCCCTTTTACTCCTCTTCTTCCTTCTCCTCTTCCTCTGGATCCTCTTCTTCTTTCTTCCTTTTTTCCTCCTTCTCCTCCATCCCAGTTTGAAGATTGTTCTTGGTTGTCTGTGAGTGGAAATTATAGTAGTGTAAAGCAGTAATAACTTTGGAAATATGGAGATTAAGTAATTTGCTCAGAGTTCCATAGCTGGAAGGAGCCAGAGATAATGATATAGGAGAAAATATAACTCTCAACCTGCTAGATGTGAGATCTGTCAAGTTCATATCCCCTGAAATTGAAGAATGAATTTTAAAGGAAAATGGAAGTTAAGAGTAAGAAAGTATATTAGGGAATGGGAGTAGCTCCTGAGATAGGAGAGTCCCAGAAGTGGGTTGCTGCCAAGGCCCTTTGTCATGAGTAATTCATACATCAGAGTCACAACATGGGTATAATGTAGGTCAAACTACAATCACCCTATAGGATTAAAAGTATAGCCACTTAGCTAATATGGATTCAGTAGGGGAGCAGATCACATAGCAAGGGTATGTGGAAAGAACAAAGCATTTTGGGGGAAGGATGGATCCAGGTGCTTTGGTCACCCACCTGGCTGACTGATTCCTAGCTGGACTTCCTGGACCAGGTGGTGCTAATTATAGTATAATTTCAAGTTACTGCTTCTCCCTTAGGGAGGCATGTGGGCCTTGTAGTTGCACCTTTATTTCGAGGCCTGGTCTTCTTCATATATGCCTCTGGTAACAATTCTGAGGCTGTTACTTTTTCTGCTGACTTCTTTGAGAGCCCAGTCCTTCTCTGACTGTATATGAATTTCTACTAACTTAGATGCCTGTAATGCTTGAACTTAACGGCCGGTATCCTGAACTTAATTTGTTCCACTCATGTGGTATTTATTGGATATGAGCTTTTCGTAAAAATAGCAAATTCTTGGATCCTGGTGAGGTGAATGTTCATGTGTCCTTGGGCACTCACTAGCCAATGCCATCATTTTAGTTAAAGTTAAACTTCTATTGCCTCAGTGTTCTCATTTGCAGAAGTGGGACAATAGTCCTACCCAGACAGGGTCCTACCCTGAGGACTAAATGAGACAATGGATGGGGAACAGTGGTGTGGCACCAAACAGGTGGAAGATACTCCATAAATTCCTCCTGCTACTGGGCTTTGACTTCTCTGGATCGGCAGGCCAGTATTCTTGTTCATAGTGGCAGTTTAGGAACTGGCTGGTAAGTGAATAAAGACTTTTCTGAGTCTTGTGAAGCTAGACATTGTCAGTTCTTATTTCACAGTTAGCTCTCCACTTTATTCTTAATTTTAGCTAGCATGCGGACGTGCTTTAGAACTTTACTGCCCCCTTGACCCTGAATAATTGAATCATCATCACCATCAACAGCATTGTCTTCAAACCCTTCAACAAAACCTTAACAAATTCCTGGCCACAATCTTCAGTGGGTGGAATCTGGTCATGCTACCTCTCTTCCAAGTGACTCATATGAGTCACCAATGTGCAGAGCTTCTAACCATAGAGTGTGTTTTTTTTTTTTTTTCCCAATAGTCAAGTGTTCTATATAGGGCAGCTAGATAAAATACAGGGAGAGCAGCTAAATTTGAATTTCAGATGCACAATGAATACTTTTTAGAATAAGTATATCTCTAAATTCCCATAGGATTGGCTTATACCACAATATTCACTGTTCATCTGAAATATAAATTTAACTGGGGTCCTATATTTTTATTTATTATATCTGGCAACCCTAGTCTCATAATGGTGCAGGAATATGAGAAAAAGAGTCAACATCCTTTCTATCACTCTCTGAGTTGCAGGTAGTATTCTTTCAGTTATTTCCACTCAATAAGAAACATGCATTGTTACTGTGGTTAGTTGAGGCTCCTGAGATTTAATTTTTTCCACCATAGACATTGTTTTGCATACTTACCCATGAAAGTTGGTTTAGGGATTGCAATGGAAGAGATTCTTTGGGAGTTTCTAATTTTTAAGGTTCTAGGTGGCTTTTTGTCATATTGGGGGCAGCCTGCAGCTAATAACGCCACTCACAACTCTTCTCCAATATTCAGTGCTCCCATTTCCCTAACTTTGTGCTACTGCAAATCCTCAATTTTTTTTTTCTTCTCTTATTTTTATGATCTGCAAAAGCCTGGAAAGATGAAAAACTGTTCCAAGCTTAATTGAAAGTCTATCTAATAATAATGAGTCCTGCAGCACCTTGTAAAGAAGGCAGATCAGACCCACTTAACCATAATGGTCCTACAAAGTAATGAAGACTCAAGTGGTCCTTATTAGATCTCAAGCTGTGAATCAGAACTCATCTCACACTCTGATTGCTGAAGGAAATAGGTAATTGATGCGACAGAATGGCCATTATTATTATTATTACTTTGAAAAAAAATCCAGACACAGCAGCTAGAAACCTTCCCCCAGCCTCCTTGGGGTATACCAGGTGTGCAGACTGAGGGTTGCCCTTCCATTAAATTTTCAAATGGGGGCTCTAATAAATTTTGCATTGAAATAAGTAATGACCACATTTAACGACCAGTTTGTTTGAGTGTTAACAGCTTGTGAGCCAACAAATGAGTCATTAACAGGTGCTAACTTCTACTTTCTGGTTTAAACAATCCTTTCTATTTCTCTACTGTTTGGGTTGAGGGCTTATGCAAATTCCTGGCTAGGTTTTCATTTTTCTCAGGCAGTTTTTATTAATCAGTTAGGTACTTCCTGCTAATGCCTCCTTTTTTTCTGGAATTGTTTCTTATGTAGTCTGTATCTGAATACATTCTTTCAAATCCTTTTCTCCCCTGAAAGATGAACGTATCCTGGAATAGTTTGTTCCTGGAAAAGTCTTGGAGAAAAATCCATTTTTGAAACATGACATCATATTTCACTCGGGAGAAGGAATGCAAATAGGTTGAAAATGTCAGAGATTTGAGGCATCATTTATATCACTAAGGGGACATGACAAAGATTGTCATCTCTGTGCTAGAAATGAACAGATATTTCTATTTGAAGAGATGCGATTGGCCCACTATTAGTCTATTATATATTTGTAATACACATGTAATGGGCTTGGGCTCCCTTGAACGATCTTCTCTTCCAGTCTTTTTTTGTTTTTCAATTTTTTTTTGTTTCCCCTTGTTTTTGCAAATTATTAGCCACTACAAAAGACATGCTTTCCTCTCTCAACTTACCCTTGGTGGAATAGAATTGGGTGACTGGGGGGAGTGTGGGTTTGGGCCTTTAGTCCTATTCATACTTTGTTTCATTACATGCACTTTCTGTATACAGAAGGGAAATCAGAAGACAAGAAGTCCAAGTTCTGTCCATCGGGACCCATCGTCACCTTCTTGCATGTATGCAGGAGGCCCTGGATTATACATTCTTATTTCCATAGCAGTGCCCCACCCCTGTCTATTTGTGGCAAAGGACCATTCCAACCCACTGAATGCTGATAACTGGTAAAACACAACAATGCTGCACTTGAATGTGCTGGCAATGTCGAACTGCGCTACAGGCTCTGAGCATGTTTTCTCAGCTTCTGCACTTCTCTTATTCTGGTAATTAGTAGTGTGTGAACCGGTATCCGTTGTCCACACTCTGGAACTGATGAGCCCCTGAGTGCTTGAGTCTTACCTTTCCACAGTGGGGAAGGGTTAAGGGAAGAACGTGAGCTTGGGACACCCCATTGCAGGGCTTATTCCTTTGATGTCTTTTTTTTTTTTTTTAAATCTTTTTGAGACAGGGTCTCACTATGCAGTTCAGGCTGGCCTTGAGCTCACTTTGTAGCCCAGTCTGGTCTCGAACTTGCCATGATCCTCCTGCCTCAGCCTCTCGAGTGCTGGGATTACAGGTGTGCGTCACCGGGCCTGACTTTTGATGCCTTTAGTGGTTGTCTGGAAGGCAGTGACTGAATGGGGTTTTGAATGAAGGGCATTTGTCTCAGGGCCCAGTATTTTAAGCATAAGCTTCTAGATATTTTGCTGAGGGAAATACATATTAGTTATCAAAACAGTTTTCTCTCGGATGTTCTTCAGACCAGTGTGGCCAGAGCCCTTGTCTTGATTAATCAAAGCTGGGCACGCGGATGTAGGCACCTAGCCTCCACGGTACTGCTGTTTGGGGAATACAGATAAGAGTGGGCTGGATCTTCTCACACATGGAAACAATTCATACAATAGACTTTTTATAACGCTTCATGTAGTTTATAAGTGTTAGAATTCTAAAACTTAATAATATGACTTGTAGGGATGATGAGGACAATCTGTAAAATGGCGTTGGAAAGCACATTGAAGCTTTTGCCTCAGATGCTACAGCGTTTAGTTAACTTTAAAGTCCCATTCACCTTCAGTTTATAGGTATGTTTGCTTTGCCACAGGACCTCAGATACAAAAACACTGCTAAAATTGTGAGTGGATTCTGACACTTTAATACCTTTCTTCTAAAGACTATCTACATATCACTCAGGTCATGTTAAAAAACAAGACTATAAAGTTAAAAGTGAACACGTTTTATGAAAACTTGATACTGTGTAGTGGTCAACAATCATTATGCAAATATCAATTTTAATTTATATCAAAGGCTGTGCTGAGTTTGAACTGAAGTCTTGACCAATTTTATCATTGTAGCTCTTAGGATATTCTTTGCCTGTTCTTTTCTCATGAATATGCCAGCGTCCTTTGGTGTTTAGGCTGTAGTTTCTACTCTCTTCTATGGAACACTTACTACTATGAGGCAAGATGGTGGACTCTGAATACCCACAAGGAGATAAGAAACGTATCCTGCCATTCCTAGTGCATACAATGAATTAGGAAAAGTGCTTTGGGCTCATAGAGGTAGCTCGGCGATCTGAAGGAGAACAGTTAGGGATACAGACGAAGATAGAATCACTTCTGAGAAGTGTTTGGAGGGAAGCTGGAAGACTTGGTGGGAGAGATGACACTCCAGACAGGTCTGCAAACTTTTTCTATAATGAGTCAGTTAGCAGGTTTTAGACACTGTGGGCCAGATGGTTTTAGTTGCTTTTACTCAACTCTGAGATGATAGCTGTTTGTGTTCCAATAAAATTTTTAGTTACAAAAACAGGTGGTGGGCCAGATTTGGCCTATGGGCCATAGTCCATCTACCCCTGTTGCAGACCTTGAAGGGAGCACAGATTTTGGACAAGTCAAATGGGGAGCGGAACTGTACGTGCAGGGGAGGGTGAAAGCAAACAAGTTGTAATAATTGTAAAGGGCCAATAACCAAGGCCTTATATCATAGGGCAGAAGGTACTTTTAAGGAACTAAAGAGGAGAAAAGCCTAGAAAAATGTAGATCAGTTTTAAAGATATTTAGGCGCCAAACTGAGTAATCTATACATTTTTTTGACAGTAACGAAAAATTACTGTCTGGGTCAGAACAGATCCAGTTATAGGGCAGTAAAAACAAAATAAAACAATAAAAAAAGCTTTCCAGAGTCTTTTCAAACCATATCCTATTCCTTACACATGGAAAGATTGGATGGGTGAGGCTTTTCTCAAAATGACAGCAGTTCATCCTCCACATGGTGGCACAGGTCCATATTGTCATTCTACCATCTCAACACTGGGCTTTTTCAGAGGCATCACAGAAGGAAAATGAGCATGGGAATGCACACTTGCTTCCAGGCGCCTAGGTCCGGAAATGATGCTCTGTGATCCACAGCCCAGTATTAAAGGTGCTGCGTGACTTGTACTATGGGGAGGCAAGGAGACCAGTTCAGATGTTGCTGTGAAAGCTTTTCCAAGAGAAAAACCAAACTAATGTGGAGGCAAAGGAAGTGGAAAGAAAATGAAAGATGAGAAGTCTGGTTGTGCATGATGACAGAGAAAAGACTTGAGTAAATATTATTTCCTTGGCTTATAGTTCATAAATTTGTTCTGGGAAGGCAGAAAGAAGAATGAAAATCACAGAAGGAAATACAATTCAGTTTTGGGGCACATTGATTTTGGAGCACTGGGTGGACATCCAAGAAGACATTTCATCAGAGTTGCGAATTGCAAATGAGTGATTTTAGGTGTAACAGTTGAAGCTGCAAAAATAGAGGAGTTAATGAATGGTAATAATAAAGAGGAGATAGGGAGAGCCAGGGAGAACAGGGACAAGGCAGGAAGGAATGTTCATAGGAAAACAGCAAGAGCAGGGTCGTTCTTTTTCACAGAATCAGGTGGAGATGTTTCAAAGGGAACATGCTTAACACGTGAACTAGTGCAGAAGAATGAACAGCGTAACGTGTTGGAACTGCCGCTGCCCTGTTAACTCCCCTTGTGTCTCCGTTACTGTTTCTGGGTACCCCTTGCCTAGCCTCCATGTGCTTTTGAATCCAACTCCTAGCACCTGTGACTTCCTGTAACTATTGAGGTTACTGGGACAACTTTGCAGGGAAGTTCAGAAAGAAGGAAGTGCCTGGAATTTACCTTCCCCAAAATACATCAATGCTTATTTCACCTTATTTCAGATTTTCTTGCAAAGATGGAATTTACCTTCCCTCTGTCCCATCTAAGCTTAGTCTGTGGCAGGCAGTTAAAGAATATGAAATCGCAACTCTCATGCTTCACATAGACAGCACCGATGTATAATATACCCTCTAAAGCTTCCTCTTGGGACTTTGCTTCTGCCTGCCCCTACTCTGTCCTGCTTCTCTCCCTCCCTAAGGGCACTGCTTTAATCCCTTGCCTATAAATTGTCATTGCAAGGTCTGCTTCTGGGGAACTGGGTCTATTATAGTGTGTTTTTGAAAAAACAGTCCTGACGATGAAATAACCACTAGAAAATCTTGAGAGAGTGGAGTAGTGAGAAGCACATGTCAAGTTGTAAAGGGCTAAAGAGTGAGTGGACCGGAAGGAACAGATGGGAGGCAGTTTGAGAATATTCAATGAAGAAATTCAATGGAAACAGGTGAATGACACAGTAATAGGGTCAAATAATGTTGCTTGTTTGCCTTTAAGAGAAAAGGAAGTCCGAGCATGTGGATGGATAGTCAGAGGGGATGAAGCAAATGAGAAGGAGAGATTGAAGCTGGGCTAGAGGTGACCACGGAGAAGGTAATAGCGAAAAACTTCAGGATAGGAGATGGGGGTGACAAAGAAGGACATATAGTATGTCCTTTGATCTAGACATGAGAAGAGAGTAAAACCAGCTGGGTTGGGGAGTAACAAAGTGAGTAGTGAAACAGATAGACGCCGGGAAGAAAGACTTAGATGATATAGTACAACTCTTTCATTTTTCACAAAAGTGCAGAGCCGAAGTCATCTAGGCTAACACGGTGTAGCCCAGAGCCCGCCAGCAGGTATCTCATTCATGCCTTCATTTGCAGGACTTTCCTTACCGGTGTCACTGTGAGAAAACATAGCTTTCTGTACAGATAACTGTGGATTTGGGAGAAAATAATGTGGGGAGGAAGGACTGGTTCCTGAGTCCCAGGACAGTTTTCAAAATGATTTGAAACTGTGGGTTTATTCTCATGCCATATACACAAGCATAAAGACTGCCTATTTTAGGTCATCAACAAAGGAAAAGTCTAGCAACTCTCCTGACTCTGGAAGGGGTGGAGGTCAGGACAGCAAAGAAGTGGGAGTCTTATGAGTTCTTTGTAAGGGTCTGGAATTCACCTTAAACCATTAGCTATTGGACATTAAAAAGGCACCTTTATTTTTGCAAGAGGATTTATGGTCTTTTATATGTTTATTTTTCCTTCACTATTGGACACCCAAGGAGGAAAGAACATAAGGGTCAGAGACTCCCTCTGTCCAGCCATAGGCCACATCCACATCACTCCAGGTTCCTGAGCTGAAGGTGCTCCCAGGGGTGGGGTGACAGGGGTGGGAGGGGAGGACATTTCCCCCTCTAACGGCTCATTCTAACTTCACTCGGCTTTGCCCCACCACCCATCCAGAAGTCGCTCACTGACCCGCTTGCTCACACTTTCGTAGCCTTCATTGTGTTCTTATTTGAATAGTGAGATATGCTACAACAACACCATCACAGCATTACCTGGTAGGCAAGGAGCCTTTTTATGTAATCAAGAAGTTCAATAATTGCTTTACTTAACTAAGCTAGAACTTATGCTAATTTCAATTTAACTAAAAGTTAAAGGATTCAAAGTTAAGAGATCCTTGGGAAAACTGGGTACTCTGTGAAGGCTCCTTAGAGGAAGGAGCGGGACATGAAGTCCTGGCAAGGTGGGCGGAATTTGGAAGGTGGGAAGAGGCCAGAGCCTCTCTACTAGGTGCAGGAGCATTTATGTTCGTGTGCATCACATATATGTATCATCTGCAATGTATGCATAAGCAAATTCAGTGCATAAAGGTGGCATTGATTTGTTTTTGTTCCCAAAGCAAATGAGTTTATGTGGACAGCACAGGAGCTCATTAAGTGCTCAGTGAATTTAGTACAGGCAGTTTCTGAGATGGGAATGCTGACCCTGGCAACACTGAATGATCACTCCGTCAATACTTACTGAAGGACTCTAGTTGCAAGTATTCCAAGGAATTGCTACAGGAGATACAAGAAACAAGATATCCCTGCCTTCAAGAAACATATGGTCAGCAGTAGGCAATGGACACAAGCAGAAATTGAACTCTTCAAGCTCTTGAAGAATCATAAATAAAGTTCACCAAAATCATTTCTGATTTTGGAGGCATTTGGAGGAGATTTGTGTGAGGGAGTGTTTGCTATACTGGTATGATTTTTCATTTTTAAATAAGACTCTTAGCCTTTTTGAGAAAATTTTAATATAAGCAATGTCAAAAATATCTAAAGGAAGCGCATGATTGGTCTCCTGAGTCTTCATGTTGAATCTGAATATCTTTGTTCTTTCTCGTAGTGGTGTGGTGGAGTAGATAAGCATGGAGAAGTAATTTCTATAGTTACCTCCTAACTTCATTTCCTCCTTTCCTCACCATTCTGTGGCAGAGCCAGAACTGCTAATGTGCCATCATAAAGGGCCCGTTTGAGTTTTACCTCCTGCCTCAGCATGTGGTCACCCATTCATGGAGGCGCTAATGAGCAAGAGGAAAGTAGGGACAGTCACAGCAGGGCTGGGGCAGTGACGGAGGGAGGGACGTGGAAAGACTGTAGTCTCTTTGAAACAGTGAATCTGTGTTTCTGAAATGAACAAGTATCTACCCACCGACAAGAAGACGGTTCAATAACTGAGGATTGTACCTACTCTCTCCTGTTTTAGGCATTGCTCGCACTTTGCCTCAGACTTAGTTCTTTGTTTCTTGATCATAATCTGGATAAAGATGAAAATCTCTCTACAGTTGAGAAGAGAAATTTCACAGATAACCCAGATGTAACCCAGCCGACAGCAAAGAGTTGATGGTGCCATACCTAATTGACAGTGGAGGGGGAACCTCAAGTTACGTGCCTTTTGACTAAAGTTCTGTATTAGCTGCTTGCTTGGAAGGAGCAGATGTTTTGGCTCTGGTGGTCACTGCTCACCTCTGTCTGGGAGGTGCATCAATCACTTTAATTATAATAGAACATGAGGCCAGGAACTGAAGGAGAAAAATCAACCCAATCCCAAGAACAATCTCTCTTGATGAATTCTCCCCTAAATCGAAACAATTCACTGGGTATCCCAGCTGGGGTTCATATGCTTTTGATTACTGTGGGCTATTTAGCTCTACAAAATGACAGGCTGCTTAATGGACTTTTAATGGTTATAGGTTTCTCTCTCTTTTTTTTAATGAGCTTCACCAGTTTGTTACTAATGCCCTGTAGAAATTTGGCGAGGGGCCAGACTTGATGTTACACATTTCTGGTTTCCAGGCGGCATACATGCAACCATCCTAGCCAGTGGGAAAGTATGTTGCCAATCGCTGGGTAATGCCCATTAGGGCAGAGTGGGAAAGCTAATCGAGTGCCCTGTAGTCCTAATAATTATGCCATTTTAGAGAAAGTGGTTGTCCTTCTTAACTGAAGTTACTCTGAGGGTTTCTTGCTTCAAAGACTTTGGGAATTCCAGGTAATAGGAGGGTTTGTGAGGTTGAGAGAATCTTTGCCTCCAGTTTCCATACTGTTGACAAAAGATGTCCTTCAGACTCAGTTGTATCCTGTCCACCAAAGAATCTGTGAGTGTCTCAAACCCAAGCCACGTTTCATCCAGTCACATACTTGCCAGATTGCATCCACCGTAGGTGTCAGTTCATGCCTACTGAATGAGAAGCCATAAGCATACAGTGGGAGTTGGGAAGAGGAGCTTCATTGGAAGCACTCAGTCTCCGAATCGCTAGCAAAAAAGCATAAAGTCTGGGTGAGGAGAGGAATAGTGTGCATGAGAAATGAAGGAGACTGAGCGTCCCGAGTCACTAATGAAAGTAATACCAACTCCTAGCTCTTTTCTGGCACCAAAAAATTGTGCTAAACACTTTGCACATATCTCTCACTTCATCCTTAAAATAAAGCAGAGAGGGAGCACTGGCATGCTGGTTATGTGTAACAGCTCTGGAGAGGCAGCAGAGGGATGCCTGCATTTTTAGTGCATTGATTTCTGTGATAAATACTGCCAATCTTCCTTATTTCATACTACCACTGCGATGCCAGCCACCTGGAAAAACTCTAGAAAATGTAACAACTGGTTTTTGAGAGATGCTGTAAATATAACATCATGGGTGAGTATAATCATCCCATTTTACAGGTGCTGCAGAAGGGGATTAATGAAGAAAATAACAGGCCCAAGTCATAGAGGAAGTAAAGGACAGAATCCAGGTCCACAATGACTTTTGCTTTACTAATCTTGTTTCCCATACTACTGGGAAAAGTAGGAATTAAGCAACATGGACTGTACCATGCTCACTCTGATTGCCTGGAGTTTCCCCTGTAGATTACATATTGTTAATCTAGACATACTTGGCTTGTTGAGACAGGGTATTGTTCCGTAGTTGGCCTTGAACTCACAATGATCTTCCTCCTGCCTCAGTACTGGGATTACAGGCATGTGGCACCAGGCCTGACTGGTTATATCTAACATTTACAAAGAAGCAAGAGTTCACTGGAGGTGATCTGGTTCCTGGGTCATCCCCTTCTTGACACTCATTCTGTGGAAGTTTTGATTTTTAATTTGCATCAATACTCTGGGCTCTATTTCTGTTGTGCAGCATTTATTGTAGTACCATCTCCTTGTTTTACTAGAAAGCCAACCAGGGGCTAAAGAGATTAAACAATTTACCTAAATCTACAGAATCATCAGGGACAGAGTTAGAAATAAAAATCAAGATTCTGTGTCTAAGGCTCTTTTCTGTAAAAGACAGTGTCTTCTGCCTCTAAAGAATAATAAACGAGACTTGGCGTTTTAAAAAATAAATGGAGGTGGATTTTCCTGTCCTGATGCCGATACTCTTACTCACTGTCTGCTCCCATTTTGAAAGATTCAACTTGACTTCTCTTGATTCAGGGGCAATGAGCCGAGAATTCAAGGACGGGCACCAGGAGCGCGTTATGCAGCAAATGATGAAAACATGAAAGGCATTCTTTACAAGCTTTAGTAGACTGGGAGGGAGCAGCGAAGGTGGGGGTTCCTTGCTGAAATACCCTCATGTTTCTGAGTCCCGAGATACTACTAAATCAGACCCAGGTCATATGGTGCCTATGCTTGTCTCTTGGCCCAGGGTGAAAACAGTTCACGTTGTAAAATTAACTTTCCACATTTGGCTGGCCCACGCGGGCCAGCTTTCTTTCAAAGTGAGTTTGCGAATGAATGAATGAATGTGTTGACTGGGTTACTGTGCTTAGGGGAGCCTTCTTTGCATTGGACTTGGAGAAGGATTAAAGCTGGTTTTGAAAAGTGTTGGTGCTCTCCCAAGCACAGCATGCTGATAGAATTCTGGTCGCACTTTTATTTGCTATGGAACAAAATGCTCTAGTTTCATGGAAGAAATAGCCCGGCAGATGGTGTTTGGTGGATGGCATGAATGTAGCCTTATAAATAAGCATTCAAAATAGACTAGTTTTCCCCAAATTTACCATCTGCCCCTTACCCCATGAGGTCCACAGGTGGTAAAAGAAAGAAAGGAAATCTACACTGTCAGTAGTTATTGTTACTGTTTCAGTATTTCTCTTATGGAAATCCCCCAAATTATGGGGCTTTTAAATTTGGTTATAAAAAATTTAGAGTAAAATCTCCAATTTAACTTACATTTTCAGGATTTGATCTGTTTTAATAATGATTGTGCAGCTGGGGACATAGCTCTTTGGCACAGTCTGTCTGGCAAGCACAAAGTCTTGAGTTTGATTCCTGGTACCAAACAATAATAATAATAACAATAACAATAATAATAAAATTGGGCATGGCGGTATGTGACCATCACCATAGCTACTAGGGAGGTTGAAGTGGGAGGATCACTGAAGTCTAACAGCTCGAGGTCAGCCTGCACAGCATAGCAAGACCCTGCATTTTAAAAAGCCTCGGCAGCATCCCCTAGTTCATCTTCTGACACCCTGCACACCCTCTGCTGGCTCAGGTTAAATCTCCTGGCTTAGCTTCACTGTTGCTTCCTGAGAGGCAGGATGACCTAATATACAGAGGACTGAGAATCTTACAGGTGTGGGGTTAAATCCTATTTCTAAGCTCTAGAACAATTGTTGAGGTTATTTAACCTCTGTAGTCTCGGTTTCCTCATCAGTGAAATGAAGAAACTAGTGGGGTTGGTAACACTACTGGTGGAGTCTGTTAAGATTAATGAGAAAATGCCCCTACAACATGAGGACAGTCCAACTAATGTTCAGAAATGCTCATTGTTATGGCCCATATCATCACCCTTGTCATCAGTGTAGTCATCATCGTCACTGTCATCATCTTCATCCCCAATTACAAGATACAGCTACCTAGGACTGGAGGATAACAGGGAATGTGGGGTACTGGAGGTTTATTTCTGGGGTTGTATAAAGTTTGGTCAAATTCATCAGGTTGACTGCTTCCACACTGTTTTCTTTTTTTCTGTTGCTCAAAGGAGGATTCCCATGGGCCACAGTCAAAGCAGACCTAGGAGGCTTTTCCTGGGTTGGTTTGATGACTGAGGCATGCAAGATTTATATCAAGATTTTCTCACATTTTAAATGGTAGATGATTCCATGAGATGGGTTGAGAATTGGGATTAGGATCTAAGGTCAGAATTGTTTAAGGATATGATTCTATTTTTAACACTGGGGCTGTGGGAATTCTTAAGTTATGATCATGTCCCATTTGTGGAGAAATACAAGCACTGGGTTTAATTTAAAGAATTAGTTTATTCAAATCTTGGGCACAGAAGTACCGAGGGATGGATTTAGAAGACTCTACCTTTAAAAACTGTTTCAGTTTCAAGCAATGATAGAGATTTAGTGACAAAGAGTTTAGGGAAACCTCTGAGCCTGGCTTTGTAGAAGTTCTCATTCCCCTAAAACCATATCTGATTTTGGTTTTAGTGATTGTGCTTCAATTTAGAGAACAGGGTTTTGTTGGGGTGTAACTTATCAAAAGAAGGAAAAGCAGATGTTCTGAGACTTAGCTCTTCCAACAAAGGAGATTTAACCTGTAAAACCTTATCTTAGAATTTAGTAAGTTTTAAGTAGCAGTTATAATGTTCTAGAAATAAAAAGTATCACAGAGATTTCCCATTGCAACCCCTTGAGTTATAGACAAGGCAAAGCCAATGTAAGGAGACCAAGTGTTGATCATCTTCCACCCAAGATCCAGAGAGACCAAAGGCAGAGCAGTATTCTTGAGTTCTTGGTAGAAAAAATAAGTATCACCCTTGATTAGTTTTTTTTATAACCCTTCCTATATTAACAGTTAGTGTTGCTGAGCTTGTATGTTGGTTAGTTTTCAGTACATCATTTTTTGTTTTTTTTTGAGACGAAGTCTCACTATGTAGACTAGATTGGCTTTGAACACTTGATCGTTTTCCTTAGCTTCCCAAGTGCTGGGATTATAGGTGTGAAACACCATGTTTGACTCACCATCATCATTAATTAACATTAATTGTACCAGGCATGGTGGCATATGCCTGTAACCCCAGCCCTTAGGAGGCTCAGGCAGGAAAATGGCCATAAATTCAAAGCCAGCCTACATATAGTGAGACTCTGTCTCAAAAACAAAAAATCAAAAACAAAACAGTAACAGTAACAGTCTATCCTAGTGTTTACAAAGTTTTGTTCTAGACAGAGGCAAATTCAGTGATGCATAAGACGTGACCTTGCCATACAAAGAGCTTAAAATATCCAAAAAATAACGATGGCACTGCTCTCACAGTGAAGTTACCCACTTAGCATCATCGGCATCGTCATAACCCTGACATTACTATACGAGTAATGGAGGTTTAAAAATGACTCCTCACAGCACTACTGTTATCAATGTGGCCATCACTGTGTGTGGCACCTTGTTACTACTCTGTGCCCTGTAACCACACAGACACCTTCATGTAGCATATTTAGGTGACTGTGAAAATCCAGGTGCATGTGGTCTAGATACTGTAATTGCTCATGTCGCCTTTTGTATTTGTACCTGGGAACTTATATAACACTTTTCTCTTCTCTTCACTCCGCTCCGCTCTTCTCTTCTTTTATTCCCCTCAGTTACACTGTATTCAATGGAGCAAAACAGTCAAATCTTCATATGGGCCTTAATTTTTCTTTTTATCAAGTTCCCAGGTGGAATGTTATCTGTTGTGGATGTTGAGAATATTGGCGTGATGTCCTTTATATTGAGGAATTTTTATGAAGCATTATCACAAGTTGTAAAAAAAAAATCTTGAGAAACAAAGAATCTCTGGATCCAATGCAAGACAGAAGTTGTGAGTGTATTCTGTGGTCCAGTGATTATGTTGCTTATTGTTAATTTGGCTATCATGGTGGAAATAAACATTCCACATTGGATATAACTCTGTTTTTGAGTTATTTGCATCTGAATCAAACTAAAGATCAGGTAGTTACTAGCCTGATATTCATTTTTCTCCCCTTCTTTGTTTGTAAAACTGGTTTTACTCAAATGTGTTCAGCTTTCCCTGTAGTTAGAAGTTAGCAAACTCCATTAAGGAATTGGTGAGTGAGACTTCCGGGGAATTTCCTTAGGAGGGGACAGTAGCTGACATGGACTCCCTTTTGTTCTTTCCATTCTTGCTGCTCTGGATCCCTCTGCCAACAGCAACCTCAGATCATCAGGTAACACTGCAGGTGGAAACAATGTTGTAAAGGTGACCGAGCATAAATACTGAAGGGACCTGACACTATGGTATTGCCACTAAATTCAGGACTGCTCCACTCTGGACTCCTTCACATGAGGAGGAAACAAACATATTTCATCACTGATATTTATTTCCAGACATGGTTACTAGCAGTTGAATGCAATTTCTGACTGATACAGAGGCCTCTCCCCAATGAGTAATGTACTTGTTTCTTTACAGTTAGCTCCTGGAGAAACACTGTCTAGTGGTCCTTGCTGATTCACAAGCTCCTACAAGAGCAAAGTCGGGCTCAGCTTCTGCTAATGAGCAAAGGAATTGCTTGTGAATACAATGCTGGGATTATAAGTTGCTGGCAACTGTGCTAGAATAATAAGGTCAGATGGAAAATCATACCAGAAAATATCTTCAATGAGTATCCTGTGCCACTCCAGTGCCCTCCAAATACTGTAGCCCAGATCTACAGTCCATGTGGTAGAGTTGCAGCCTCCCTTTCCCAGAGCCATCTTTTCTGTCTGTGGGGGGAAATAATGAGGGTCTTGTGTCCTGTTCCAGATTTTCCTCTATCTAGCTATTCAACAGGAGCCCATTTTTGTCCCAACTTGTAATTAAAATCCTTGTTTCCTTAGCAATTTTGTCTATAATAGCAAAGATTGTAGCTGCAATTTGTTTTGCGAATGTTTTCTACCTTTGACTTACACCCTGTGCTGGAAAAGGCTCTGAGAACATGGGTGCTCCGTCTGCTCACTACATTTCTGTATCATAGGGGCTTCAATATTCGTCAGAATGTTTGTTGGTGGGCTTTGTAGCCCTTTCTACCTACCTGGACAAAATTGTAATGCTAAATTTTAAAGAATTATTTCAGAAAGATTCTCACGATCTCATGATCATTAACCTCTGTCTCTTCATAGAAATCAAAATAAACAGGTTTTCTACTTCTGGTTGGGTTTGGTGATCATGGGCCACATCTGAGCAGGTTTATCAAAGAAAGGTGCTAGTACAATTTAGATCCAATTCAGGAATTAGGATGCCAACTCCAGCCTTGATGGTATTATTATATGTCCTTTATCAACAGTCAACATGGCGTAACCCTTGAAATCAATAAGACTTGCAGTCAGGAAATCGTGAAGGTCTAAGATTCAAGAGCACAGAATAGATGTTTTATTCCAAATCAATTGCATACATAGTGTTTATCTTTGAGCAAGTTTATTTCCTGTGTCACTAATTGCTCATCTTTTATCTATAATAAAGTCAGCTCACATGGACACCTAGGTTTCAATAACATAGATTTCAAAACTTTTGGAAAATTAACACTCTGAATCATAGTTTATAAGATTATAGGATATTGTGAAGAACTGATGAGATACCTTCTAAAAAAGCAGACATACAGAAGGTATTTAATTAATGTTGGTTCATTTCCTTACCTGATCAATAAGAAAATACTATTGTTGGGATTGGTGGCACAGGCCTTTAATTCTAGCATTATTGGGAGCTGAGGTAGGATGATCACAAATTTGAGCTCAGCTTGGGATATTTAGTAACCTAGTGAGTCTCTGTCTCAAAATAAAACATAGAAAGGGGGCTAGGAATGTATGTTAGTATGAAGTCCTTGGATTTAATCCCCAGTGCTGAAAGGAGAAAAGGAAGAGGAGGAGGATGGGAAGAAAGAGCAGGAGGAAGAAGGGAAAAAGGAAAAGAAGAGGGAGAGGAAGGAGAAGAGAGGGAAAGGAGTAAGGGTAGCCACACTTTCCACCATTAGTGAGCCATTTGTTTCAATCCTATGATATTTTTGGTGGGTTAACCACATTTAGGGTCACAGATTTCCCATATAATTTCACTCACCTCACACATTTCAAAGATTGCTTACAAAGATTAGGTAGGTGAGGCTGCCATTTATGGAAGGCAATAGGCAAATATCTGCTGTCTGGTGACCTGAAAACAATTTTGCAAGACTGCTCTGGTAGAAGGAATTTCTTTGTCTTAAAATAACTTTACATACACAAAGGATTGATCTGGAGAAGGAAAGACCTTGTGGAGAGAAAGTATTTTCTTGCTTCTGAAACTTTCTCAACATCCATAAGCTGCACTTAAACCTACACTTTATTGCCAGTTTGTTTAGACTTTACATAAAGCAAACTGAAAATTGCACAGAAATAGTATTTTTTTAAGAAATGAAACTTCAAGAGACTCAAGTATAAATGGAATTAGTGTATTTTAGGAAAAAAACAACTCAGTTGGCATAAACCACTGATTTTATAGGCTCAAAATTTTATTATTATTTTTACAAGCTTTATGTTTCCATATGCAATTGCCTTGACTAGCACTATCCAGTAGAAATAGGATATATGTATGATATATGTGTAATTATATATTTTCTAGTAGCTACATTTTAAAAATGCCAAAAAAAAGCCAACCCAGATGAAATTGACTTTCATAATTTATTTAACCCAATACATTCCAAGTATTAATATTTCAACAATGATTAAGGTAAAAAAAAAATCACCAGGTTATTTTATGTTCTTTTACAGCACATCTCTACTAGGGCTAAGTATATTTTAAGTAGCCAAAGCCACAAGTTGCTGATGATCACCATATTGCAAAGGGCAAGTCTAGAGGACATAGACTGTGTCTGATTTGCTCACTTTCCTCCTCAAAGTCTTGACATGTGTGTGACTGATCACTAGCTTTTACAGTGCTGGCGTCTCCTAAGACTCCTAAGGCAGAGCAGCCTGAAAGAGAAAAACTCCAATGCTGCTGGAGGAGGCCCAGGCCTTTGGAACAGGAAGGGAAAGGCTTTCTGGAAGGCAGACAGCTTCTTGCAAAACCGGAAGGGTCAATGCAACTCTTTGCACCTGTAGGGGGAGCTCTTGTCCCTTGGCTCTTACATTTCTAGTGGTTCTCAGAGGCGGGCAATTAGAAGCTCTTTCACCTGGGTCTGTGGAGCGTTTGTTTTTGGCTCCACATCAGCGGTGCTTTCGCAATCTCCACACGTTATGGCTGCTGAAATGCTAGGACACTAGCCGGGTGGCGGCTTGAGTCTTGTGATTCCCAGGCAGTCCGGCGAAATGATAAACAAAAGTCTTTTGTGCAATATTAATAAGCTTTAAGCACTCCCCAGCGAGCCCCTTGTCATCCTGGTAAGTCATGTGTATCAAAAGCCCTTATATGTGAGTTTGTTTTCATATCTGGCCAGCGATGAATGGGAGCCCCCTTTGCCATGTTGTAAAACAAACATTTGTTTATTTTGCGAACAGTGCTGGCAGTATGATACAGGAACCAGGGGCTGAATGGAGAGACCCCTTTCCAAGGAGGCGCCTTTGAAAACCTTTCTGCTGGCCCATTCCAACTGTCAACTGATCTTGAGTTCTGTTTACATTAAGACAATAACAGTGTTTCCTAAATAAATAAGTTGGAGACACCCGTGGGCCTTAATGAAACCCAGAAATGGGTTGGGGGTGGGGTGGGGAAAGGAGTTTTTGTGCTGTGCAGCAAACAGCGTCTGGTGCATCTTACCCGGTATGGAGGCCTGTGTTTTGAAGACAGAGGGAGGCCTTTGTGTTAATTATACTGATACAAACGCTCCTGGCAGAGTTTGCCCTGGAACTCTGGGACAAAAGATGTGGCATTTCGCCTGTGTGAACGCCACACTGCCAAACAGGCGAAGTATTGGTCAGCCCCTTAGTTGGTTGATCAGCTAACCTCTCTGGTAGGTAGAGAAAATAAATAAAAACTGTAAGACTAAACTTGCTGCTGCTGGAGGTGTCTGGCTTTTTTCTTGGCTGGTTTGGAGCTTCCAGGAATCCGTTTAGGTTTCTGAATGGTCCAAGTTGTTTTCTGGTACAGTGTATGTAAAGGCAGTGTTGGAGCAGAGGAGGATGTGCTAGCCCAGGTTTGGGTTTCAGGGGGTTTTCCTGGGAAGTTGGAATTTCAGTTTATTACTGGAAGTCATATTTTTGAGCAAAAGACACACTCTAGGTGAAGGTTGAATGCTAAAGACAAGAAACCAGCAGAGATTGCTATTTGTAAATTTAAAAAAAAATTATAAATGCTATAGTAACATCATGCAAAGTCCCTAAAGTGAAGACTATTTTACAAACATTTGCAATTGTAAGAATTCCTTATTTGCTCTGTTTCCTAGAAACATATTTTAACATGGCTTAATTATGATATTCATATAATTTAGTAATTTGTTTCCTTGGATTTAACATTTTTCATGTGCATTTTCTACCAATTGCTACCTAATTTTTTATAATTATAATTTTCAGTGGCCGTATTATTTTCCAAGTGATATACCATAGTTTGCGTATCAGCTTGCTTATTATTGGAAACTTAGAATGTTTATGACTTCTCACTATCCTAAATATATTAAAATAAATATATTCCTACCACAAGTTATTTTTCTCGGGGATGTATTTCTGGGATAAATTTGCAGGCTATGAATACATATGGATTTTTTTGGGGACACAAAGTATCATACAGTTTTCCAGAAGAAAATTTTAAAATATTTTTCAGACTCCAAAATTCCCTCTTTGTTATGGTTCTTTCTTAACTTTTATACTTCTTTTGTTCTTATTTATCCAGAACAATTCTTCCATCTGTAGGGGCTCCATCAAATACTACCACATAAACATTTCATCTCTTTCTGAGGTTGATTCTGGGATGTTCCCCTTAAATTCCCTTCGATTAGTATGTCAAATGCAAGTTATTTTCGCCATCACAGAGTAGAGTATTTCAATTCATAATGAATCCATTTCTAATTGCTATGGTCTAGACGTGTGTACGATATACTGTTTTGGGCTAATACATAATTTACTCTTTCCGTACACTTACCAGCTTGAAAGTATTCACATGGTAGATGCATTCTGAACAATCTGCCCAATCTAACAGCCAGACTGCCTCAACCTGTAGCAGTCATCATCATATCTGGCCGCATGGTGCTCCTCTACCGTGTTTGATAGACCCGTGGACACTTGAAACAACCTGAGCCATGTGTTGTCATGAGACACAGCAAGAGTTGACAGGGAGAAAGAGGGAAAACACAGCATACCCACAGAGGGAAACAGTCAGGAGTGGGAAAAAAATTGTTTCCTAGATTTTCCAGTCCTTAATTTCAGTCATTTAGTTGTTTTCCAAGTCTAACAGCTTATTCTTGGCTTTGAATTTGAAGAGGCACCACAGAATTTTTAACTCTCAACCTTGCACTTGCTAGGCAGGTGCTTATACCACTGTGCTAAATCTCCAGCCCCTTCACCACAGAGTTCTTACAGGTCTCTTCTTTCTTCCTTTCTCTTATCCTCTCCTACCTCCTCTTGTATTTTGGTTTTATCCTAACTTAGTTACTAACACAGTCTGCAACAAACGGAACTGAGAATAGATACCCTTTGGTGATATGCAAATCCATGTTGCTTAATAATAAAACAATGACTCTGGATGCTGACAACAGTTTTCACTGTTCTCTAGCACTGGCATGTGAGGCTGTCAGGTTGAAACATGGTATAATTCCATTTATGGTTCTGAAGCAATGGAATCTTTGAGAAAAACACTTTTCCCCTTTAAATTGTTGACACTGTAAAAAGTAGCTCATCACAGCTTTGCAAAGTGTTGATGGCTTGGGTGATCTTACATGATGATTTTAATTTGAGGCTTCAAGTGGCCATATACATCACGTGACCCAAAGGAAAAAATAGAAGGGTTTCTCCTACAGCTCTGGCTAAAAATTCTGGATACAGAAAGTAAAAATTTTCATGGGGGAAAGAGATCAGGCAGTTTGGTCTGGTCTTTTTTTGGCGGGGGTGAATTAAGAGAGAAACTCAAAAAAATCCAAAAGCCTTGCACCTTCTCACCTATGTTCTGGAGACCTCAGAAGGTGAATTCTGAAGGGCTGGAACAGGTCAGGGAGTGAAGAGGAAAATGATGGAGAGCGAGAGTGCAATCCCCTCCTCCCAATCAGAGGAAGCTCCTTCATATTGACAAACAAAGGACACACGCCTCACTAAGTGGAATGGATTGTAAACCACGCCCTCTCTTGACCTGTGGGGTGACGTCCTCATACTAAAAGATCTAACTGACCCTGAAAAAAGTCCTTTCTGTTTGTCTCAATGCTGCTTCCTTCAGAGCCCTGGAGATTCTGGTGACATGGTGAGGTGCTGGTTGAGAAACTCCATACAGGTCTGTCCATGCCAATGGAAAGATTGCATGTGTGTGTGTGTGTGTATGTGTGTGTGTTTAAATAACAAACAGTTGGACTAGCCTTTTATGACTGTGATTGTGCAATAAGGAGCAATGGGCAAAGCTATCAAATCATTTTCAATGGCCTCTCAGTATATTTTCCTGTTTGTTGATGAGGTGGAGTTTATCAGTGAACTGACATATTTCCTAGTATATGTGACCTCAGGCAGTTACTCTCCATTTCTTTCCTGCCAGTGTTTTATTCATTCATTTAATTAAAGTGTACCAAGTGCCCAGAAAATGCCTGGAACCAGTTGGATATGATGATCACTACTTAGAGCAGATCAGCTGCTGCTCCATGGATCTCCTGCTCCAATGCGGTCATCAGGGAGCTGGCCCAGGAGTACAGGCAGAGAAGCTCATGGCCAGCGTGCTGAGTACACAGCACCCAGCCTCAAGCAGTCTTCTCAGTGGGCAGAGGGAAAGTACCTGGGAGGAGCTCCCTGGGCAGTAGGGCGTAGGGCGGAGATAGGAAAAGATGAACGAAGCTTGTCTGCAGGCAGCACACACTGGCTAGAGAGGTCACCTACGTCATTATCAACAAGGGAATTTGGCTGCATCTTCCAGGACAGAGTTACGGAAGGGACAAGTGGGTTCTGCAAAGAAGAGAGGAGTGGAAGCAGGATAATGATGCTGGGGAACCCCCGGCTGGAACAGGGGGAGCTTGAAGTTATGAAAGCTTGGTTTTGGACAAAAATAGAAAAGCCTTGAATACCTTGAGGAGCTCAAACCTGGGCTGAAAGCAAACAGTGCCAACTTTTAGATATTTTGAACTTTTCCACAGGTCCTCTTTAACTCCACCTGTAAAGGGTCCAAACTTGGGCATTATCGTTTCTTTTCCTTCAGACAAAGGTCTCCCCCTATCCTCATCAAATTCTCATCTATTTCTCCTTGAACTTCATAGACCAAAAATCAGCTTGAACTTGAACCACTGGAACTAAATACCCAGTTAGAAAAACCCACAAATTTATATAAAGTGATATGGAACCTTTTTTTTTTTTTTGCCTGTGGTCTTGAGCTGAGTTTTCAGAAGAGTGTGCTCACAGAGAGCACCTTGTGGAACACATGCGTTAGCAAGGTGTTTGCGTGTGTGTGTTCAGGGGGTAGGGTGAAGGCAGAATTCAAAGAATGGCTGGCAGACTGGTGTTAATTTTGCCAAAGGGATTTATGCTGTCATTCAGGGTGTTGAAATATAACCACTCTTTCCAAACAGCTTGCAAAGTTTTCTAAGAGAGCATAGACACACACACACACACACACACACACACACACACACTTTATACTCATGTATTTTTAAATTCCAAAAAATATACATTGGGAAAAAAGATTTTTTCTTAATCTTCCAGAATGTATTTATTTTGAGTTTAGGACAGGTATTTGGTCTTCTTGTAGTATACACCTTCTTAGATAATAAGTTGAGCCTGTAGAACCTTGATTTTCTTTCCTTTGGATTATTTGTCTTTTCACTCAATATGTTTTTGACCTAAGTGCTTATCTTCTCCTCTTCAGGGATTGAATGCTATATTGAAGAATGGAGTTGGGCTTGGGGTGATCAAATCAGATCAATCTGAGGAATTGGGTTTGTCCTCTTATTGGAGAAGAATGTTCTGAATGGGCTACCTAATGTGGGCTTTCCAAATGCATCAGCTGTAGAGGAACAAATAATAATTGTCAATGAGCCTGTACAGATATCAAGTTAAATGGTATTTCATTACATTTTTTGATTCCAAACCCAAAGTAGGTAGTAGTGAGAGACATGGGCAACCAGTCAGTTATACATGAGCATCCTAAATTTGATATTGTGGACTGGTTGGGGAACAGAACTGCAGTTGGGCTGCAGAGGGCAGTGTGAGACCATGGCACTGTGATCCAGGTGGCAGGGCCAGGACCATGCTTAATACAGGCCACCTGTGATGTTTCAAGTTCAATTATACTCAATGGGGAAACCGTCTATTGGATTTGCAGTAAATGTGCTTTACCCCAACGAACATATTTCAGGGATTTCTCCCCTTTCCCAAATTCAAGGCGTTAAAGTATTAAGACTGGCTGAGTGACGCACTTATACCCTCTTCACTTTTCAGGGACTTGGTTGTCTTATGTCATTCCCTGTGATGACAACTGGGATGTTACTTAGCCCTTTATGATGTACCAACATTTAACTGCACAGAGAACTAATGCAATTCTGGGAGTGGCAGACACTTCTTTAACGATAATAGTAATAATAGCAATGATATTAAACAAGTTCCTTCTAGATCTCTGTTTGGAACAGTAGAAATGGTAGCAAGCTGGGTAGAGGAGTAGGAGGTGTTTCTGGGTGCTCAGGGTCCCCTGGGCTTGCAGAAGGGGATGAGGTTGGTGGGTTTCAGCAAGAGTAGTGAGCCCGTCTGAGAGATTAAGTTCACATCTTGGAGTCAGACAGACCTGAATTTGAACTTAGATCCCTACTGGGGGAAACATCCTGGAGTTTGTGGATTGACAAAATATATGTGAAAACATTTGGCACAATGACCAATGTTAGAGAATCTAGAACATGGAATCATAACTGACATTCAATTCACAGATATTTATAGAGAAATTGAATAATGGCAGCATGATCCCTATACTTCAGTCAGGTCTAGGGAGAAAAAACAGACATTGAGCACTTAGTAGGTGAAGGCAGTACTTGAGAGGAAGCATAACAAAGTGATAAAAAGCATAGACTCTGGCACCAGAGGGCCAGGATTTGACTCCAGTTCTGTTAACTCTGTGTGGCCTTTGGGAAGTCACATGCCCTAGTGGTACCTGAGGATTGCAAGGGTTGAGTGAACAAACACAAGGTCTTGGAATAATGCCTGGCATGTAGTGTCAGTGCTAAGTAACTGCTTGTTATCACTGAATATCATGGAATACAATTAGCTTTAAAAGGAAGAAGACCAGGATTGTGGAAGTGTATATAAAATGGAGAGAAGTTCCACTAGGGTGGGGAATGAGCCATAAATTAATCTAGGAGAGAAAGAAGAGAGGTAGATTTACACGTGTTTTTAGGAAATGAACTCCAGGATATAAAATTAAGAGTCAAAGGCGGTGGGGAAGACCACTGTGTGTGGCAGTCCTCACTTAAGTATAAATATTAAATTTATCTTCCAGGAGCATATGTTATCTATATATGTATGAATGTACCTCCCTGGCTATGTACACTATTTGTAAGCATGATTCACTAAGAGATTGCTCTTATTATTGACTTGAGGGAAAGGTATGATAATATAGCCCATTTCTTGTGCAAAGAAGATGACTTGGAGTAGTAATCAAGAGCCCAGAGAGTACGGCCAAGAAAGAATCATTTCCAGGAGCAATCTTGGGCCCTAATCAAGGAGCTGTGATATGCTCAGCTAGATTTCAAAACTGCTATGGACCAGGGGTTGTTATGTGACTTTGCATTTTCACACTTTTTGAGCAGAGTGTCTGTTAGGTTATCCTAGCTGAACTTCACTGGTGTATGGTGGGTATGTAGTAGATTGAGTGTGATAGTGATGAATCATTTGTTTCTCTTTTGGTGCATAGGTTTTCAAGTCAGCAGGCACTATATACTTTAGCAGCTGTACCTGACGACCACATTTGAGGAGTATCATCCAAAACTGGGGTGATCTAGATGACTTGAAAGAGGCCTTGACACTAAGCCTAACACAATAGTGGGCTAAGACTGGGTATTGGGAAGGGGCAAGTGTATTTTGAATTTTGCAAGAATATAAATAGTCTGTTGCCAGAGGGTTGACCAGAGAAGGTGAAACAAAATAGTTGCATATTCTTGAACACTGTTCCCTTTGAGAGGTGAGGCCATGATTCTTTCTCAGTAGTGTGCAGGAGCTGTGGTAGTGAGAACGAACTGTGCACATCTTGTCCCACCCACCAATTTGTTTAGAGTTGTCCTGTTGGTGGTTTGGGATCAGCCATGGCAGAAGTTATTACATCACAGAAACTAGAAAGTGCTAAAAAAGTGCTTTCTTCCTGGAGAGTTGGTTGTTAAATATTCACTAGAACGCAATTGCTTGTAGGGAACATTTCTCCAGGGTGTTGGGCAGCAGGAGTGAGTAGTTCATAGTGTGACTGGCTGGCTGCAAGCTTCTCTCCTGACCACACTCACTGGAAGGAGAAGCCGCAGACGGATGTGAGATGTCATTCAACTGAGAGTGAGGACAATTCTCTAAGTTCCACATCCACAGCTATTGCTTTATGTGATAAATTAAGTCAACAACTCACAGAGTGTGGTCCAGAGACATTTCAAACTCTCCAAGGTCAAAATTATTTCCAAAATACAGTGGCACAGTCCCTTGCTTTATGAACTTAACTTGTTTCAAGATTTGGAGGAAGATGGCTGTATTTGTGTTGGTGTGGGGAAGACAGTGGTGGTTGTGTTTGTTACTCAATGCAGCATTTACAAACAGAAGCAAAATTTTGCAGACTGCTCCTGTTTGTAGACAAAATTTTTTTCAAACAGGAGCATTCATGAACTAAGGTATTACTGTAATGCTATCATTTGCTTTTTTCACTCTTGTTTTATGACTTTAGAGTGGAGTTTTCTATTGTATGTTTAGAAGATCTAATAACTCAATAAACCAATATTTTCAAATGATAAAGGTATGATGTTTTAAAACTATGCGTAGATAAACATTCCATTCAAGGTATAAGATAGACTAACAGACTTTAATGTAACAAGATATGAAAAGTTGAATAATGAAATTCTTTATTAGTGCTGCTAAAGAGTTTTGACGTAATATTAAATCAGCACTGTCAAGTGTTGGTGTAATGTGAAAAAAGAATCTCCATGGTAATCTGAAAATACTTAAAATACATTATCTTTTTTTCTATTTTGCACATTTCTCTGAGTGGCATATTTTCTTAATATATTTCAATTGAAACAATCTTAATAGACAATGCAGAAGATATGAGAATCCAGCTTTCTTCTATTAAGCTAGATAAAGAGGTTTTTTTTAAATATGTAAAATGATCCCAGTTTTCAGGTATTTATTTTATTTTGGTATATAGATTTTTTAAAAAATTAAAAATACTATTTATTTAAATATTAGAGGAAAAGCACTAACTGCCAGAGGATAGAATGGATAGGATTCTTGAAGATACTGATGTTGGCAGAGTCTTTGTGGACAGAGCTCTGATCGCACAGGAACTGTCACGGAGAATCAACAACTGGGATCTCCTCTTAGTGGAAACCAGTTAGCAGCAAAAGAAGCCACTGGCAGAGTAAAAAGACAAACCACGATATAATACAGGAAAAAAGTTTTTCCAGCTGTACCTCAGACAAAGGACTAGAGTCTGGAATATGTAGAGAATTCAAGGAGGCCAGATTCCCAGTTTTAAAGAACCAATCCCAAACTGGACATCCAAAATGAATGGATACTTCTCAGATGAAGAAGCAGAAGCAGCAAATAAATATATGAAAAACTGTTCAGCATTGTTGGTCATTCAAGAGATGGACATTAAAACAATACTGAGATTTCACCTCACTCTAGAGAGAATGGCAATTATCAAGAAATTAACCAGTAACAAATGCTGTTGGGGCTGTGGGAAAAAGGAACCCTTCTTCACTGCTGGTAAGAATGTAAACTGGTGCAACCATCATGGAAGTCAGTGTGGAGATTCCTCAACAAACTAAAACTAGAGGTTCTGTTTGACCCAGCTCTTCTCTTCTTAGTATCTTCCCAAAAGAATTAAAAGTATCATACCACAACATTCTATGCACACCCATGTTTATAACAGCACAGTTTATAATAGTCAAATCTTGCAAAGAACTGAAATTAACTGATGAATGGATAAAGAAGGTATGGCTTTTTTTGTATAATGGAGTATATTCTGCCATAAAGAAGGGTAAGCTTGAGACATGTCTATCTGAATGGATGCACCCAGAGACCATACTCTTAAGTGAAATAAATCGGATGCACATGTTCAAATATCACATGGTTTCTCCTGTATGAAAACTGAAAGTATATAAATGATACTAAGAAAGGGGAAGAAAGTATTCAAATGAGGAGAACAAGGGATGGAGGGAGAAATGAAAGAAGGGAACAGAAAAAAAGAATAGAAGAAAAATGGAAACAAAGCTTTTTTAAAATAAAGAGTGAAAGCTGGGGATTTAGCTCAGTGGCATAAGCGCCTGCCTTGCAAGTGTGCAGTTGTGAGTTCGATCCCTGGTACCAGGAAAAAAAGAAAAAGAAAAAAGAGGGACAGAGGGGTTGAAGGGACAGGAGGGGAATGGGGAAAAAAAGAAACAAGATTTCATGTACAGGTATAAATATCTTTTGATAGATGTTATCATGTTTATCTAACATATACCAATAAAACAAAGCTTTGAAATACTATTTATTTTAATATGTAATTGATTTATTATTGTTGTTTTCAGACAGATTAGTCAATAATATTTTAAATATTTTTCATTTCTTTTGTTGCGGGAATGATGGTAGATACAGCTCCATACAAATAGAGTTTACTTGGGAACATCAGCTATTTTAAGGATGTGACCACATCCTTAGATGAAGGGGTGGAGAATCCCTGGATTACCCCAGCCTTTCCATCTGCTCAGGGCCCACCAGGTTGACGGTGGGAGTGGGGAGCACCATCCTTGGATTCCTAGCAGGAGCAAGAGTGAGGACTACTAATAAGGGGGAGAAGTGTTCTCAAGATGAACTTCAACTAATTTGTCAGGAATGAGAAACTGGGCTCCAGGGGGTACAGTTAAGGGACTTACTAGCTCTGCCATGGTGTGGGCACCCTAGGAAGAGTCTTGTTCATTGCTTTCAACTGGGTCTGTTCCCTCAGGATGCTCATAGGTTGCAACACATAGGTGGGAGACAGTGGGTGACTGTCACAGTTGTGCTGAACATGATTTTGAGAGTAACCAGAACCTCCTTGCCTTGATGGGGGTACTCTGGCTCTCAACTGGCTTCACAGCAAGCATAAAGCAGCATAGTTCTTACCAGCTGTGACATTTTGTAGATCTTCAAATACCAAGTGACTGAGCACAGGTTTAGTAAATTCTTTACTCATTGTATTGTTTCCTGGGCACCACCATGATTTCTATTCACATTCGCAGTATAAATAGGGCTACACTGTAAAGCCCCAGGGGAGTATAGAAATTCCTTGTCTGCTAACAAATATCATCATCACTACTGTTACTATTGCTATTTAATATTTGTGAGCACATACTATTTTTAAATACTGCACTCCCCCCCCAGTACACACATTATATTCCCCAAATCTCTGGAGGGCTGGGGAAGCACAGCCACCCTTATAACTCCTTGGCCCCACAGTCTGGCTGGGGGGCCGGGTTAGGGATCTAATGAAATAGGAAAGTGTTTGGCTGTGATCTGCAGAATCCAACAGATATACTCACCTATTCCTGTTCTGTTCTTTGATTTAAAAGAAAAGAACAAAGATACATCCAGCCTGAAGCAAGGATTTTGTCTGGGAATAACTGGTTTGAAAGTCTTTGTAGCTTAAATGTTGCGGTAGGCTTAATGTCTGTGTCCTGTTCAAGTTCAGGCACTGAACACCTAATCCCCCGAGGTGGTAGAATTAGCAGGTGGCGCCTTTTGGAGGTAATGAAGTCATAATCCTGGAGCCCTCACAAATGGGATTAGTGACTTTATAAAGGAGACCCCTGAGAGCTACTTCACCTCTTCTGCCATGTGAGGGCACAGAGGAAACCAAGAAATGGGTCCTCACCAGACACCAAGTCTGCTGGTATCTTGATGTTAGACTCCTAGTCTAAAACTGTGAGAAATAAATGTTTGTTCATTGGAAACTACTCAGACTATGGTGTTTTTTAAAAATGGCATCTCTAATGGACTAAGACAAAGGCATTGTGAAACATTTCCCCTTTCTGTTTCACTTGGGGAAAATTGGGGAGCCATTTGATGAATCCTTTCAGTCTCTCTCAGTTTCATTTCCATAGAGAGAGGTGAAGAAAGGACAGTCTTGATCATCTACCATGGGACACGTTTTCCTGAAAAAAATCACAGCTATTTTTTTTTTTTCAATTTCCATGGGATGCAAGGCTGGCATTGTTTACTTGTCTTTGAAAGCCAGAAAAAGCTCTGCGTGACCCAAAGCTTTTCCCTGCAGGGTTTCTGTCCTGCCTACCACTGCCACCATTAGCAAGACTCCTCAGGGACTTTTGGAGCTGTGCTCACTTTAACTGACTGGACACATCCTTATGCTCATTTGCACATTTGATCTCCAGTCAGCATGCCACCCATCCTGATGGTGGCACACAGTGCTCTCTAGCCAAGTCCCTCACCACCTGGCATGTTGATCTTCCCTATCACAAGTCTCATGTGAAGACTGCTTATCTCTCCCATATCCCAATACCCTGACTACTTTCCTGGTCTCTATGTTATCAGTAGGTAATAAAACGGTTATTCCTCAGCTAGGTGGTTTTAAATTATGTCCTAAAGAGTCTATGATTCCCTACAAGAGCTCTCAGAAGAGCCAGGATGGGTGGGCCTCTGTCCATAAAGCGAATCTACCTGCATAGTCTCTGTTACACTTTTATCTAGTATTATATTCTTGTAGACACCCTTTTCAAGTCTCTGACTACTTTAAAAATATTTGGGGAGCACTTCCTGTGACTAGCTCCTGCAAACGAGCAGCTGAATGAGTCAATCAGTCACTTTCTAAAACCTAGAGAACAGGAAAGAGTCAGGGGTTATACTTCAGTTCCAAGATCTGACACAGATGTAATATCTGATACTATGGAGTGATAGAACCTTCTAGAATGTTCTGAAGGGGCTTTTAAGGAAGCAGCAAGCACAAAATTTGAAAACAACTGTCCCCAGTTGCTCTGCGGGGTGGGGTGTCATTGTCTCCAGCACGTCTTTCTTTGAACTGCCTACTCCCTGAGTGAGAAAACAGTCAAATGGGGTTTTACAAGGTGAGGGGCCTAGGTGCTGAGACACATGTCTTCAACTTGACCTTTAAAAAAATCATTGTGAAATGATTTTGAAAGTGATTGTGAAAGCTTAGCCTGATGGCACATACTTGTAATCCTAGCACTCCGGGAGGCTGAAGCAGGATGCCAAGTTGGAGCACAGCTAGCGCAACACAACTTTGTGAAATCATGCCTCAAAATAAAAATAATTTAAATAAAGGGCTGAGGCTATAGCTCAGTGCAAAGGTACTGTGTTTAAGCTCTAGTATTGCCAAAAAAAAGTATGCCTACAAATGAAAATGCACTCAAAAATCACGTTCAAAAATTGACCATAAAATGATCCTTCATGTAACCGCAACCCAGGTTAAGAAGTAGGATATCATTTGCTCTTTAAATTCTCCTCTCCACTCTTTACATCATCTACCACTACCCTCCCCAGTATTCCCAAATTAACAGTTAGTCTAAGGTTTATGGGAATTGGTTCTGGCTTTTCACCTTAGCAACCATCCCTAAAATGTACAGTCTACTGTGGCCTGTTTTTGAATTTTACACTAATGGAGTTATAAAATATGTCTTCTTTGATAATCATCATTTTCTTTTCTTCCTCACCACTTCTTTCAAAAACACATTCTGCAAGTGTCAGGGAGATGTTGAGGTAACTTTATAATGTTGTAAAACTGAAAAGCCATGATTCTTACTATGATTCTTTCTGGCTTTGGGGCAATGGCAGTAGGTGGTGATGGAGTGAGGGAGAGTCTCCAGAGTTAGTATCTGTGGGAGAATGTCCATAGCAGGGGCTTCTTATTTTAACTCCATGAGTGCTTATAATTCCAGAGTAGCAGGTATACGGAAAGCAGAAGTGTCTGCAGCTTCTTCATCTTTTTTTTTTTTAACTTCTAAAATTTCCATGGTAGGGACACAAGGGGACATATGTTATTCTAGGGTTGCCCAGAAAGACAAGGACAACTGGTAATGTGTGCACCCCCCAATATGGGTCTGTCCTTCTGCCCCCTCGCCCCCACTTCTTTCTGATGGTGAATGTTGAGAGATGGTGATGGGTGGTTAGTCACAAATAGTTTGCAATTTACCAAAGTGCACCCAGCTTTCTCTGAACATCTTTGAAATGCTTTTAGAGCAAAACAGAGAATGGAATTCAACAACAGTTCTCCACAGCTGCAGTCAGAATACAATGATACCTCCCAGCAACTGGGGACAGTTGTTTTCAAGTTTTGTGCTTGCTGCTTCCTTAAAAGCCCCTTCAGAACATTCTAGAAGGTTCTATCATTCCATATTACCAGATATTACATCTGTTTCAGACCTTGGATTGCACACTTTTCTCCAAATTTTGGCAAATATTTGTCTCTACTTCTTATTAGAGACATGTCCTCTCAGAGAGGCACCCTGTATCCTCTTATCCTCACCATGGTTCATGTGTGACAATATCTATGCTGTGACTACTCTCTTTAGTGAAAAAACTCTCTTGAAGTAGTCAGGACCCACAGATCCTGGTGTCAAATGAGGCTTTAATAAGCTCCATGACATTATCTCAACATCTCCTCTTTTCTGGTCTTCGTTGCCACATCTCTTAAACTAGGAGAGTGGACTGAAGACCTTCAAAACCCTTTATCAATGGGAGTTACCAATGATGTTTCAAGGTATGGACCTTTGGTTATAGCAGAAGATAGAGATGCTTGCTTTTCAGCAAATATGTTGGGTAATAAAGATAACTAGAATATTGAGGTAAGCTTTAATAAGTTTATTTTTCATAGTTTGAGCTTCTCCAATATTTCTATTTTGTAAAAATATGATACATGCCAATAATATATATATATAATTATATATATTCATATATACATATTTTAAAGAGAATAAAACCAAACCAAATAAAACATAATAAAGCTAATTAGAACAGAACAATGAAAGTGATACAGGACTTCAAAGCAAGATAATAGGAAATCAACAAGGACTACCATAATGTCTCTTGTTTTCCTCAAAATAGCTGCCCATATCATGAATCATAATAAAATCAAACAAAACAAAACAGAATAAAACCAACAAAAACAAAAGAATGAAAATGTAAAAGAGAATAAAACTAAACAAAATAAAACAGAATAAAATCAATCAAAACAAAACAGTGAAAGTGATACAGAATTTCAAAACAGGATAACAGGAAATCAACAATGGCTACCATAATGCTTTTTGTTATCTTCAAAATTGCTGCCCATACCATCAGACATAATAAAATCAAATAAAACAGAATAGAACAAAACCGATCAAAATAGAACATTCAATAAAACAAAGCAATAAAATAGAACAAACCAAAACAATGAGAACAATATTAAGTTTCAAAAACAAGAGAGAAGGAAATTCCCTACGTGCCAATAATATTTATAACTTTGCTTTGGGAAATATTTTATATTCAACAGCCTATGTGCCCAATTTAGATGTTTTAGTTTCAAATAGAGATGTGTGGCTCAGAGCCCTGTCCAGAGACAAACTTCAGATTCCCATTCCTGGTGTTATGTTAGGGATACATTGCATTTTGGACCCAGTCTCTTTCTTTATTCTTTTTGAAGGCTTAGGTCATTGCTGAGAGAGCAATGTAGATCAACTTGATTTGCAGTCATTCTAACTCATTAAGCCTATAGATCTTTTCCTAGTATCCTAGAGCCCCCAGGATCAGTTTCTTTCATTTCTTTTCTGCTGAAGACATCTATGAAGGGAGAATTTCAACTCTGAATCTAAGCCCAGTCCATAAAGCAGAACCTCTCCTATATAATAACCTTATAAGGAGCCCTTGCGCAGAATCCTGGCCTAAAAAGAATAAAGCAAAGGAAAAGGAGTTGTAATTGTGTTAGCTGGTTGTAAATGATCTCAGTATCCTAAGTCATGCCCAGGATGGCTGAGGCTAAAGTTTCTCTCATCTCTGATTTGCTCAAGTTTTTGGAAGAATAAAAGGCAAGTGTCATGTGTTGGAATATGATCTAGGTTGAGCAGAAGTTCTCAATCTCTAATCACTTGGGGAGCTCTTAGAAAGCATTACTACTAGACTTCACCACAGCAAATGAATCACAGTCTCTGGAGATGAAACCCAGGCACAGGGCTTGTTATGGTTTAGATTAACAATCCCCCTGAAGTTTCATGTGTTCAGAGGTGAGGCTTTTGCAAGATAGTTGGATCATGGGGTGCTATACTCATCAATGGATTAATCCATTGATGAAACCATAGCTAAACATGCTTTTGGAAAGTGATCCTGGTCAGAAAAAGCAGAGGAGGCAGGTAACTGAGGGCATGACTTGTGTATATCTCCCACCCTAGTTCATCTCTTCTCTGTTTGTTTCCTGGCCACTGTGTCGTGAGCAGCTTTTGTCTACCTAACCCTTCCAGCATGCTGTTTCTGTCTTGGAAAATGCTGACCATGAACTGAAACTGTGAGCCAAAATAAACTTCACCTCCTTTAAATTTTAGATACAGGATGTCTTAATAATGGGAAAGTGACTTAGACAATGCTGATGAAAGCTCTTCTAGGTATTTTGGAGTCAAGGTTAAGAGTGAGAACTCTTGCTCCAAGACAAATGGTCATCTAATGTGAGCAAACGGTAAGATCCTGAAACTGCCCCTGCTTTGTCCAAAGATTTATATTTCTGAAGCCTCTTTTGGACAGAGAAGGAAGCCAGGAGGGCCTATTGCACACTATCACCGAGGGTGCCAGGTTACCTTAACAGGTTATTTATTATAATAAAACATCAGGTTCATTATTGTAGTAGAAGACCAGAAAAGATATCAAAGGCTTAGGTCAGCAGCAGTGTTAGAATGTTCTATTTTTTTTAAGGGTATGCAACAAAACAAGACAAAACAAAGCCAAACAAGACAATGCAGTGAAATTGGTACAGAACTTCAGAGCAGGATACCGGGATAACAATTAACAAGACTATAGTATATCTTGCTATCTTCACAATAGTTGTCCATTCAATCAGGTATAGCAAAATCCAACCAAAAACAGAACACTATAAAAATAATCAGAAAAAGAATATTAAATAGAGCAAAACAATTAATCAGAACAAAGCAAAACAGTGAAAACCACATTGGCCTTCAAAGAGAGGATAGAAGGAAATCCCCCATATTTGCTATATTGCATACAGTCATCCTCCCAAGAGATGCTCAGACCTCTGGCCCCAGGTCAGCATAATCAACCCAACAGTACAAACATTTAGTTGCTTTATGTTCCTTAGTTGCTATCAACTCTGGCTGACCTCAAAACTTTCCAGTTGCTAACAGGGAGTGGGGTGGGGGTATGGGGGCAGGTGGATACGTGGGAGTGGGTAGGTGAGGTGGGTGGGGGTGGCCTTTGATTCTCAGCCCACGTGCCGGTAGACTCAGGGAGACATTAACTTGTTTTCTTCCTGGCATACCCGTGGCTTGGCCGCTTACTAAGAAGGATCTGTTCTGGTTTCTGAGAGGTACAATTATCCTGCTGATTCCTCTTGAGGAAGGTGTTAAGGTGAAAATGATCACAAGAAGTAGAACAGGAATTCATTAAGGCTGAAGAGGCTGCATGCAGGGGCCAAATCCAAGCAACTTTTGTACTTTGCATGATGAATGCTTAAAGAAGACTGTACCACAGCTGTATACGCAGGTAACCTCTACAGGTCCATCTCCTACAGTCAGTGCTGGCCCCAGGATTGGTCAGGTTAACTGTGCCTGATTCTCTACTTGAGGAATTCCTTGATAAATATCAAAAGTATATGTGATATGTTTATATTTTATAAGCATTAGGTTTATACAGAGAAGATGACTCACATATGTTGCTAGTTGACAGTTTTGCCAGTTTTCATATTGTCGGTGACATTTAAGCTTTACAGTCCCTGAGGAGAGAGGCAGAAAACAGTGCAGGATGGCACAGAAAACTCACGCATTTGTCTTCTAGTGGTCCTTTTTATGTGAACTTGGTAGGAAGGGCAAATGTTATGGCTTCTCTTTGAGGCATAAGAGAAGAGTTTTGAGGGCCCCCCTCTCAGATTAGATTAAGATCTTTTGAGATCTCAAGCATGAAAGGATCTTAGTATTGCCGTTCTCTTAAGTAATTCAGAATAAAATAATATTAAGCACAGCTATACATATAAACAATGGAATCATCTGACTACTTGAGTGGCTTTATCTTTTTTTTGTTTTTGGGGGTCAGTTCTTACATTTTCCATATATTTTCTTGGAGTCTTTGGCATTGCTAGATCTTTTAAGTGTGTACCTAACGGGTAGCTGGGTTCTGGGAGCTACCAGCATCAATTCATGGCTCTGTGATATCATTTAGATCAGCAGAAGGTCGTATTTATACTGACAGTGTCCCAGGCCTGTACAGGGAATGGGCCTCAGTAACCCTTAAGTCCACCTCCTGTCCTTTTCCTAATGGTGGGGCAAAGAGAGCAAATGGGAAGCCACTGCTTTCTCATGGTCCCATTGATTACTTCCGAATGAATTTGCTCAGTGGGTGGAAATCTACACCTCCCAGCGGGTGGAATATCCAAGGACTTGGTGTGAGGGGGTGATCCTTCTGCAAATATTTTTTGGAGGTCAGGAATTTGAATTTTTGGCATTGAGCCTGAAATTGTGCTACAAAGCATTTTATATCTACCATAGTAGAAATTCAAATAACTATTTAGCATTTGATTTACACTAGACTCTTGAACAGTAATGCTGAGTAGGAGTTTTCCAGCAAGAGGCATTGATAAAACTATGACCCTTGGTAATAAGAGGCACTGCTGACACATATTTTATTTTTTATCAGGTTAAGGTTTGTAAGAGAGGAGTGAATGATGATTTTTGGATCCTGTCTTCTTTCGCTTAACTTCAGTCTCACTGAGGGGTGGGGAGGGTACTGAGCAGGGATGGAAAGAGGGTGATGGATTGGGAAGGGAGGACCTAGGATGGACCTCTGTTGGAACTCAACTGCTGTGCTGCCACATATGATTTTGTGATTTGGAGTGTGAGGAGTGACGTGTTCTCACATGGGATAAGGAGAGAGAACACTTAACACCTCCAGTGCAGCAGCAGTACTGGCTCTCCACCAAGCCGTTCAAACAGTCTTAAAGTCTGCAATTTGGGCCATGTCATGTCTTCCCTTTCTGTCTTTCTCTGGAATCCTAGAAAAGTGTTGCATTTCAAGGATATTATGGAGCTCTAGGTTTCAGGGCACATCTCCAGGTCAAGTGTTGAAGTATTTCTTCAGATAAAGAGAGAAGGATAATTTGGGGTTGGTGTTTGAGAATTTGATGTTTACTTTGCAGTTAGGATGACTCAGCTGCTCGCTCTATTCCTGACAGTCTCCTACATAGCTCAGACCACTGTGTGCTGGTTTCCTTAGAAAGTGTTGACAGCAAACTGGTCCAGTTTTATTGTTTTTGTTGGCAGGACTTTTGGTTTGTCTGTTTCTTTACCTGTGACCTCTGGCTGAGTGGCCAGTCACTGAAAGCATGTGATACTGAAGGATTCGAAAGTCAGTTCCTTAATATAAAGAAAGACTGGGTTACAGGGAAAGAAGAAATCAAGAAATCAGACAAAAGAAATGAGACCTGTATGGGTGCCACACTGTGGAGATAGGGGCTATCATCTGAGTTGTGGGGACAATTGAAGTATTTCCCAAACACACAAGAATTAACAAGCTGCTCTTCACAGAACACTGGATACTGGTAGAGGATAATATATTTTCAAGTTATATTTGTCTCAGAACTTTTGCTACTCCTAAAATGGCCAATTTTGGTGCTTAAATAAAATCACTGATGTGTGTTAAGGTGTCTATACTTATCACAATAAGTAGATCATCCTCAAAGTGACTGACTTCAGCATTGCAAAATGAGCTTGAGTTCAAGGTCCTTCTCAACATTACTGACCTTGATGCCCTGGTTTTCATAAAAAATTATAAGGTTGCAGTGAGCATTTCTGTGCCTCATGTATTTCATGTGTTTTTTTTCTCAGCCATGTGCTAGCAATTTTGTTTGTAGTTGGTTCTTAAATAGAACTGAAAGTAGAGCCTAGTCCATCAAGTACTGATAAATTAGCCAACGTCTCTCTTGCTTCCTTGTTCCCCTTTATTCCCTTAAAACTCCAGAATCAAAACCTTTGAAAATGCCCCCCATCTGGTCTCTAAAGCCTCTGAAATGATCCACATTCTTTGTAGTTTCCATTTTCCAGACTGTACAGAGGCAAACTCCCACTCTTCTTTCTTTGGAAAATGTTATGACGTAAGTGTCTGGTTCTTCTGAACACTGTCATTCCCAGCACAGAATAATTATTAGCTTGTGGAACTTCTGCTCTTTCTTTCACTTTAGTTTAAGATCCTAGGATTCCCACCTACACAAACAAAGTCAGGAGAGACAAAAGTGATGCTAGATTTTCTATTTTCTCCTTTCCTGGGTGGGTTCTCCTAAAAGATGCGAATGCCCGAATGCTGGCTCTCACCATACAACATTTAATTATTCTTGATGTTTAATCCATCATGGTGTAAAAGAAAGAAAAAAGAAGTGCAGACTGTCTACTCCTTCTCCTCTGAGACAAACAATGTAACAATTAAGATGGTAACTAAAGTTCTAAGAGTAATGAGAAACCACATGAAGACTAGCATCACATTACTCTTAGAGCATTAGCAGGAAACAAGTTCCGAGGCTATCTCCTACTTCGTTTATTCCCCCTGTTCCGAGACTCATGAGTCATCAGACTATATAAATGAATAATAGTTTAATTTAAATAAGCCTATATTGTTTGGAGGGTCATTTATCACCTCACCTCGCGGATCTCATTCACTGACAAGTCATGTGGAACCACACAACGTTCTTTATGCGCAGTGGAGCTGGAAAACTCACAGAGCTTTGGAGTTCTTACTTTTGCATGTTTGAGTCTGATGAGCAAATTCAATATTGTTCCAAGAAAGTAGGTCAGCAGGGATGGGGATGGGCTGGAGTGAAGTGGGGAAACAGAGCTGCCTGTGGAGATTTTGGACTTTTGCACTCAAATTTCAATGTGTAAGAGCAGAATTTGGTAGGAACGATAGTTGATTGATGATGATGTGTGTGATAGAGAAAGAGCAGAGCAGAGAGAGAGAGAAAGAGAGGAAAAGAGAGAAGACATTTATCTGAGAGAATAACTTTTCCAGAAGAACAACCAAAAGGAAAGGGAAAGGGGCATTTTTAAAAGGCACACTGTAGAAACTGGACTCATACTGTTAGATCTAACAGTTGAAGGCAAATGGAACTCAAGCAAGGCTCTCCTCAGCCAGCACGTTCGAGTGATAGGTTGCATTAAAGCACTGAAAGAAACAGCTGCAGTTAATGAAAAGCCAAATTTATCTAAATTTCTCCAGTTGATCAGTCAAAATCATCAGCATGGGTTTTACTCTGTAATGATTTTTTTGGAGTGGGGAGGGGAAGACAAAGAGAGAAGACATGCTTTTATTTCTAAAGGTATGCCTCCCAAAAGGGTGGTAACCTCCAGCTCATCTGTGAATACTTCCAGAAGATATATTTTCTTGGTGTCAAAGTCCTCTACATTTGTGCTTTCATTTTTTCTAGCCCTTCTTAGGATAACATGGTTGGTTCCTGCATGCATTGAACATACAGGCACAGGCTGGAGACAGAAAATCCAAGAGGACTGTGGTCATTGTACAAAGTCAAAATGCTTTCCAAGACACAGTTCTGTCCACTGAGCTGTTATCACAACTGTGACACAGACAACTAGTTTTGCCTGTGGCTATTTCACACAGAAGGAGACTGAGGGTTGGGCTTGGGGGAGCAGCAACTTGGCCAAGGATGGCTCCTAAGCTCTCTTAAGAGCTGGGGACAGGGGAAGTTTTCTGCATTCCTTGCCAAATGCTTTACCAGAAAATAGAACAAATTTCCCAGTACCTCACATCCCTACCTCACAAAAGCAGGAAAATCCCATGGCAGAAACGACTCAGAGAAGCTGCCATCAAAGGCTGCTTGAGGCCACTTCCCTCCAACACAGAGCTCTGTGCAGAGCCTGCGTGCAGTGAGGAATTCCATTAGAACTCACTCACCATATGTTTGTTTGCTGGTGTTCGATGGAACCTGAGGGAGGCCATAATGGATCTCTGTCACGGGGCCTTGTGGCAGGCTTCCAGAGATTTAATAGTCTACCTCGAGGTGATGAATAGAGGGGCTTTCAGATTCCTTGCATAATCAGGGAGGCTTGGTGCTCTTAATGTGCGCACTCTCCTCCCACACCTTTGTGGAAACATGCGTACATCTGGCTCTCCTGGAGTCATTTCAGAAACAGAGACAGTGTGTGTGTGTGTGTGTGTGTGTGTGTGTGTAGAGGCTGCAAGTACCTTCCTCCCTGATTCTCCCTGAAAGAAGATACGATGAGGCCACATTGTGAGCTGCAGACCTTTAGTAGAAGGAGGCTACAAGAGTGCAGATGGAGAAGACAGGGATTTCCCTCCCTTCAGTGTCCCGATCTGATAATTCTATCAAGGCCGTGGCTCTGTAGGGCACTGCTTGGCATGGCTCTCACTGGGCCCTGGCCGTGTGTGCAGCCTGCACCCAAAGGCAAGTGGCCGTGAAGTTTTATTCCTTCCAGGTTATTTTGTCACTGATGTCCTTTTAATTCACACAGTGCGGAAGAAGGGTGCAAGGCAGGTAGCCGTCGCAGGGAAAGGAAGAAGTAGAATGACAGTAAAACTTCTTTGCTGCTTCTGAAGCAGTTGGAAAGGAGGGGCTCAGGGAGAGTGAGCCACTGATGTTCCCCCCTTGTCAGTGTTTTGGGGATCTTTTCACTGTCATTTTCTGTGCTAAAAATTCAAGAGGATGTGAGGATGTGTCTGGATAAGGCTGTGGTCTTTTGAAAATAAAATCCAGATTCCGCTGTTCTGGGCTCCTTTCATTTTCTGTCTGTAAAGTGGGAATAAATCCACTTATCTTCAGATTGTTGGGGTAATTTAATAGGATAGAATGGATGAAATGCACAGTATCACCTGTAACACTGCCTCCACTTGTGTATTAGTCAAATAGAAAGAGCAGAAGATTCCTAAAGATTCCACAACAGACTTATAAGGGATAAAATGTTATTTTCAAATATACAGTACCTGCTCTGGATTTTTAAGTTTCTTGGTAACAGATACAATGATTTAACCTTACAGCTACACTGAATGCAACAAAACAAGGGTTAAAAAATTCTAGAGGCGGCCTATTTCTGTTGACCATTTAGTGTGGCCATTGGCTTGAGTTTCTTCAATATCTCCTTAAACTTGTAAAATATCAGCTCTCCACCTAGTCTGATATACACACAATTCCACTCACCATGTTAAGTGTACAACTTAATTAGTTTCCGCAGATGCTGCCATTGTACCATGATGCCATTATACTCTAGATGTAGAAAATTCCTGTCACCCCAAAATTGACTTCGTGTCCCTTTATCTTTTAATCGTCTCCTCCTACTCCCAGCCCCAGGTGAATCGCTGGTGTGCCTACTTGTTTCATCTTTTTAGTTACGCCTTTCCTTGCATTTCATATAAATGGAAACGTACAGTGATAGAGTTGTTTCTTTTTTAAAAAACTTTTTTTAAAGAGAAAAAAACAGAAAAAGATAGAAATATTACAGAATTTCAAAAAAAAGGATAAGCAGTAAGTGATCACTGGTTGATAAATTACATACTGTCCTTTTAGAAATAGTTGTTCAAGTTACAAACTTGGAGCATACAAAGTACACATTCAAGCAGTGAGACTGCAAACAGATCTGTTCAGCAATCCAACAAGAACTTAGAAGTATGGTTATCAATCCTGCACACTTAAATATTCACACAGTTATATCTTTTATAGCACTTCCTATTTCCTCTCTTTTTTACAATAGCAATTAAGCATTTTTTAAAAATTTTATTTAGGGAGGAAAAAAAGCAAAAGAAAAAGGGTAGCAACAATACAGAATTCTAAAAGAAAAAAAGAAAAAAGCATTAAGAAATCACTAGTTGATAAATTACATATTGTCATTTTGGATGTAGTTGTTCAAGTTACAAAATTAATGGATACATGGTAGACATTCAAACAGTGAGACTGCAAACAGCCAGTTCTGCCCAAAGATCCAACAAAGATTCAGCAATATGGTCATCTATTTTACACACTCAAACTTACATGCTGTTATATCCCTTAGACGCCTTTCTTTTCCTCTCTTTTTTACAATAGCAATTACACATTTTGAGTTTTATTACTCTTATAGTTCTTATCACTTTTTACACTAGAGACACAATGTGATATTTATAGGTGTGATTCTTATTTATTTCACTAATGAGGATAGTCTCAAGTTGTCTCCATTTACCTATGAAAGCCTCAAGATCATCCCTTTTTATAGTTGAGTAATATTCCATTGCATAAAAATATCATATCTTTTTCATCCACTCTGCATTTGATGGGCGTCTTGGTTGTTTCCAAGATTTAACTATTACAAATTGTGCTGCTATGAACATGGGTGCACATATATCACTGTGATATGAACTTTTCAGTTCTTTGGGGAAAATACCCAGGAGGGGGATAGCTGGATTGAACGGGGCTTCCAATCCTAGTCTTCTGAGAATTCTCCATATGGATTTCCATAATGGTTGCACCAGTCTACATTCCCACCAACAGTGGAGCAGTGTTCCTTTTTCCCCGCAGCCTCGCCAACATTTGTTATCAGTTGATTTCTTGATGGCAGCTATTCTTTCTGGAGTAAGGTGGAATCTCAATGCTGTTTTAATTTGCCTTTCTCGAATGACCAGTGATGGTGAACATTTCTTCATGTATTTATTTGCCATCTGTATATCTTTCTTTGAGAACTGTGTGTTCATCTCTGATGACCATTTTTGGAGAGGGTCTTTGAATTTGGGGAGCTTGATGTTTTTCAATTCTTTATATGTTCTGGACATAAGTCCTTTGTCTGAGGGGTTGCTGGCTAAAATTCTTTCCCACTCTGTTGGTGATTTTTTTCGAAGTGCAGAAACTTTTCAATAATATGAGATCCCAGTTGTTGATTCTTTGAAGTGTTTCCTGTGCAGTTTGCGTTTTGTTCATAAATTGTAGAGTTGTTTCTTTCTGACTTATTTCACTTCACAAAGGGCTTTTAAAATTCATTCATGTTACTACATATAATACTGTTTCCCCTTTTTATTGCTGAGTAGTGTTCCAAGGTGTGGATATACCACAATATACTTACTTATTCACGAGTTGATAGACATTTGGATTATTCCAGTTTTTGACTATTACGAATAAAAGAAATATTTGCATACAAAATGTTGTGTAGAAATGTTTTCAGTTCTCTTGGGTAAATAACCTCTGAGCAGAATTTCAGGGCTGACAGTAAACATGTGCTAGAATATTTTCCAAATGGCTATATTATTTGCATTTCCACTAGCAATGTATGACTGTTCCAGTTTTTTCACATTCTCATCAACCATAGATACTGTCAGTCTTTTTAATTCCAGGGGGAGTATAGTGGTATTTTATTGTGGTTCCTCATTAATTTCTCAAATGACTGATGACGCTGAGCATCTTTTTATGTGCTTATTTTTAAATTTATGCATTTCTTATGTGTATTTTATTTGTTCTAATCATTTACTTATTAAAAAATGAAGTTGTCTTTTTATTGAATTGTTTTTAAATATGGTCTAGACTACAGACAAGGATTTCATCTGATACACATGTTGCAAATATTTTCTCCCATTTGTGGCTTTTCGTTTTCAAATAGTCAGTTTTGAAGATCAAAAGATTTTAATTTGATGAACTTCAATTTATCATGTTTTCCTTTTATGCTTTGTATTTTCTGTGTCCCATTTTAAAAATAATTGCCTAATTCAAAGTCATAAGTATTTTGTCTTATTATGTTTTGGGACACTTTATAAGTTTAACTCTTTGTTTTAGATCTATGGTATTTCTTGAGTCAATTTTGTGCATTGCAAAAGCAAGTGTGTAGGTTTAATATTCTTCTAAATAGATGCCCAATTGTTTCAGTACCATTTGTTGAAAGAAAATATCTTTTCCTCATTGGATAAACTTGATATCTCTGAGTGGCCCTATTTTTGGATCCCTTGTTCTATTGCTCACCACATTGACTTTATCATAGCTTTACAGGAAGTGTTGAATTAGATACTGAATATTGACTTTGTTCTTTTTAAAATTTCTTTTAGCAATGTCAGGAATTTGCACTTCTTTATATGTTTTGGGATCAGCTCCCAGTTCCTGCAAAACAAACTGCTGGGATTTTGATTGGTAGTTTATTAGATCTTTGGATCATTATGGGAAAGATATTATAAAAGCAGTTTGGAAGTTTTCTTCTTTTCATTACAAAGATGGAATGTCGGTTTATTTAGATATTCTTTCAGCAATACTTTACTTGGTAATTTTCAGCATGAGAAGATGTCACATTATAGACAAATTTCTAAGAATATTTATGGTTTTTGACCACAATGAGATTCCATCTCACTCCAGAAAGAATGGCCAGGATCAAGAAAACTACCAACAACAAATGCTGGAGAGGCTGTGGGGAAAAAGGAACTCTTCTGCACTGTTGGTGGGAGTGTAGACTGGTGCAACCACTGTGGAGGCCAGTCTGGAGGTTCCTCAAAAAGCTGGGATTGGAAGTCTCATTTAACCCAGCTATTCAACTCCTAGGCATTTTCCCAGAAGAACTGAAAACATCATACCACAGTGATATATGTGCACCCATGTTTATAGTGGCACAATTTATTGTGGCCAGATATTGGAAACAACCTAAATGCCCATCAACTGAGGAATGGATAAAAAAATTGTGGTACTTTTATACAATGGAGTACTACTCAGCTATAAAGAATGATCACGTTGAGATATTTATAAATAAATGGATGCAACTTGAGACCATACTCATAAACAAAATAAATCAAACTCACATGTATAAATACCTCATAGTCTCCCTAGTGTAAGAAAAGGTAAAAGTACATAAGATTTTATGGTAATCATGGATCCCCATTATATTGCTTTGAAGACTTGTAATGTTTTCATTCATTGGTTGGAATGGTTTTATTCTGTTTTATTTGACCTTTTTATGTGTGATGGTATGAACAGCTACTTTGAAGAAAACAAGACATTATGGCAGCCATCGCTGATTTAATATCATCTTGCTTTGAAGTCCTACTGTGCTTTTGTTCTTCTATTACCATTGGTTCAATCATGTTGTGTCTTACTGTATTTTAATATGTGTAATAATATAAATGAATTTTTTATGGAAAATGAGATATTATAATAGCCATTGTTCATTTTCTTTTATTTGGTTCAGAATGCCTTGTAATAGTTTCATTCTCTTGAATGCTTTTATTCTATTTTGTTATGTTTGATATTATTGTGTGTGAAGCTATGCTCAACTATTTCAAAGAAAGAGATATTATGGTAGCTACTGTTGATATCCAGTTGTCTTGTTGTGAAGTGCTGTGTTGCTTGTATTGTTCTGATCTGTGTTATTCTGTCCTCTTTTGTTTTATTCTCTGTAAAATAAAAAAAGAATATTTATGGTTTTTGATACTATTATAATATATTTAAATTATAGTCCTACTTACACGTTGTTAGTGTGCATAAATGCAATGCTTTTGTATACTGATCCTGTATCTTGTGACCTCATTAGAGAAACATTTTAGTTTTGTGGCTGTTTGTATATTCTATAAGATTTTCTGCATGGACAGTTGGGCCATCTGCAAATAAAGAATTTTACTTCTTTATATTTACTCTCTGTGCCTTTTTTTTTCTTATTTTTATACTGCACTGATCAAACACTGAGTATGGTGCTGAACAGAAGAGCAGAGGTCCTATGTTCCTTGTTCCTTATTATAGGGAGAAAGCATTCAGCCTAATCCCCTCATACATTAAAGCTAAACAATATCATTTTCTTATTATTCAAATAGTTTAATATCCTTTAAAGAAATTAAAAGTCAGGCAGACCTGGTGACACACGCCTGTAATCCCAGCACTTAGGAGGCTGAGGCAAGGGGTTGGTGTGAATTCAAGGCCAGCATGAACTACATGCCAAGGTCTTGTCTCCGGCCTCATTCCCTCCCCAAACCCGCTAAAATCAGCTATCAGTCATTTGCAGTTACTATTTCCATTGTTCTTCATCCTTTTGTGTAGATCTAAATTTCCTTAGCATTAATTAATCTAAAATATATTTTAAAGTAGTTTTATTGTCTCTCTAGAACTATTTTATTCCTTTGTTAAATTTATTCCCAGATAATCCATGTTTTGTAAATGTTATTTTTAAAAACCTTAGTTTTAGAGATAACTATTTTTGAAAATATAATAATGCAATATTGTAATAATATAAAATATGAATTTTATATTAAACTTGTATCAGAGATTCCTAGTTGACTTCCTTTTAATTATATATCTGAACAAAATTTTTTCCCCAGTTTTGATTATACTTTTTATTTCTAAGGCCAGTAGTATATGGTAAGATAAAATTAATGGTGGATAATTTTGTCTTATTTGTAATTTCAAAGAAAATACTTTCAATATTTTACTCTTCAATATAGCATTTAATATATACAATATATTTCATATACATATGTCTATGTATTTTTGAAATTATTATTTTAAAAATTGGTTGAGAATGTTCCTCTTGTATTTTACTAACAGTTTTATTTAAATAAGTAAAAGTTCTCAAACTTTATTAAATGCTTTTTCACATAGCTATTGTGATAATCATATGACTTCTCTTTTAGTGTGGTGAATTATGTTCACTAATTTTTCTGATAAATCAAATTTGTATTTTGGGATTAATTTCAACTTAACCATAATGCATTATTGTTTTAACATATTGGTTTATTTTGTTTCACAATATTTAGTGATTCCTGTAGTGTTCTTTTCTTCAGTGTTGCTTGCAGATTTTGATATAAAAGTAATGCTAGAGATTTGGCTTCTGCTCAGGATGTTGGAAAAGACATGGAACATGTTTAAGGGTGAGGGAGAACCACTACCCTGACAAAAGATGGAACAATCACCTGATTCAGAATAAAATATAACATAAACATTGGTTTTAAATGATAAGAATTTTAGACAAAGTATTAAAATATTTTAATTGTTTAATAGAAAAAGACAACATGCAAGATCAGATGGATAATTTCAGCTGTGATATGGAGACAACAAAAAAAATCAAATGGCAGTAATAGAACTAAAAACTACAGTAACAAAGACACAGATGCCTTTTCCAGCTCATCCATAGATCTGACAAGTTGAGGAAAGAATCAATGAATTTCCAGATGAAGAACAAATCCATGAATTTAGATACGGAAATTATGTAAACTAAATCGGAAAGAGCAAAATAGAGTGAAACAAAAACAAACAAACAAACATAGAACACAGAATACAAGAGTTCTGAGATAAAATGAACCATTCTACATGGATGATGTCTGGATGATGAATCAAAAAATTGAGAGAGGTGGAGGAAGAAAGGGAGAAAAGAAGAGAAGAAAGAGGAGAAGAGGGAGGGAGCAGAGGGAAGAAAAACATTGTTTAAAAGAAGTAAAGATTGAAGGAGTAACTAACTAATTGGTAGACTGAATTGGGGAGTGTTAGGGATTACATAGTGTCCCACAAGATCCATGTATCTAACTCTTAATCCTCAGTGACTAAGATAGGACCTTCAAGGAAGTAATTAAGTTAAAATGAGGCTGTTAGAGTGGTTTAATTCCAGTATGGCTTTGGTCATTATAAGAAGAGGTGATTAGGACATTCAACGAGACAGAGACACAGAGACGCACACGTGGGCAGAAAGAAAGCCATGTGAAGAGGCCACAAGAGTGCTGTCCTCTGCTTGCAGGCCCAGGACAGAGTCCCCAGGAGAAGTCAATGCAACTGGCACCTTGGTCGTGGACTTCTACCCTCTAGAACTATAAAAAGAAAAAAGTCAGTTTCTGTTGTTTAAGACACTTGATCTATGGTATTTCGTTATGGCAGCGCCAGCAAACTGATAAAACAAACCGATGCAACTTATTATTGAAAAAAATGTTTGGCTCCAAATTCCTTTTACTCTTAATGTAAAGTGCCGTCCTTTGGGTTACCTTTGTCACACTAATGAGCTCTGCAAACCCCATTTTATAGCTGGCTGGAATTTCTTAACCTATAAGGCTAAGGACTGATCTATCCTGCTTATTGATCATAGGTTACATATTAAGTATTTAATGGGTTTCTGGGTGCCTATGATTGAAGGAGGCAGAGTACAAGACACATAATAGGTGGATCTTCCTACTTTCGACAGAGACACACAGGAAAATAGTTTTCTGCTACAAGAAAAACAGTAGTGGAAGTATGAGGTCAAGTGGTAACTGGCATTGCATTTCAGTCCTGGAGAAGCAATGTGGAATGATGGGAACTGGCATCCGGAAGTGCAGCCAGGTGATTGTTGCTATACCTCAGACTTAGAAGCCTACATTTACTGGACGTATCTACTCTTCAAGAGAAGTTGGGAACTAGTGCATGTGTGTGAAAGCTCTCATTTTGAATACATCAGCAGCTAATTTATTTTAAAAAAGACCAGAGAATTCAGAAAACATAGGTGGATCAAATACAAATTATTTGTCAATTTTTCTATCTACAGGGCTATTATTCTCAGGCAAAGCTTTTGCAATTATCTCAAAAAAAAATCAGAGTACAATTGTAGATACCAAAGTTTAGTTTATTTGGAGGGAAATTGAGTGGCACATTATTAATCATATGATACTTGTCGTGTGAGTTAAACATGCTTCTATGTACCTCCAAGGCATTTTCTGTATGCATTGTTTACATTTATTTCAATTAGAGGACCATTTGGTTCAGCACATTGAGTAAGTTTTTTTTTGTTTGTTTGTTTGTTTGTGTTTTTTTGCAGGAAAAATGTGCAAGTTATTAAAAACACTAAGTTGAGGGGAGAGAATACGCCCCTATGGAGCATCATTAGTGGCAACAAACTTATTTTCATCCCGACAAACTAAACTTTGTTGTTCTTTCAGCAACATAACAATAGAGAGAGGGAGGGAGGAAGGGAGAGAAAGAAAAAGGGGAGAGGGAAGGGGAGGGGGAAATGAGGAGGAAGGGAAAGGGGAGAGAGACAGGGAGAGGGAAATTGCCATTTTCTAAGGATGGAATAGAAACTTGAGGGGTCCTGGAGGATTCATATAAGAGTTACATTTTCATGTGGATTACATGTTCATGTTTCTGTCAACACTGTCTTAAGAAACTGTAACTGATTTTCAAATGGACGTAGAAACAGAGTTGTGCATGTAAGAGCAAGACTTCAACAGATTTGTTAATTACCTCACTTTGGCTTCAGAATTAACATACTGCTTATAGAGATAGGTCAGGGGAGACCTCAGTCCCTTCAAGTGTCGTGATTAATGATTGCATAGATCTAGTGTACTGAGAAGAGGAAGTAACAAATTTTTGGGTGTGATCATGAAGCTTTTTTTTTTTTCATTAGCACGTGCTTTCAGTGCATAATGTTTAGTCTTTGTGTCAAGTTGGTACCTGTACTTAACACACTTTTATTCTTTTTTCATCCCCTTTCCTATCCCTCTTTATCCTCTCCCTCCATCTCCCTTCTCCTCTCCATACTTCCTGTTATCTTTAACTTTGTTTTTATTTACAATTTAAATTTCTCATATAAGAGCAACTACATGATAGTTAAGCTTTTGTGCCATTTTTTTTCAGTACAGAGATTGAGCTTCACCCTGAACCTTCACCCTGAACCATCTTCCTAGCCACTTTTTATTTTTTTTTTTGAGTCAGGGTGTTGCTATGCAATCCATGGCTGACCTTGAACTCACTGTGTAGCCTGCCTGACCTCAAAACTTGCAGCGAGCTTCCTGTGTCTGGCTTTCGAGTGCTGGGATTGTAGGTGTGCACCTCCACACCTGGCTTGTGTCTTTATTTCACTTAGCATTTTGGTCTCAGGATGGATACCTTTTCCCACAAATCACTCAAGTTTGGTTTTACAGCAGAGTAGTACTGCACTATGTGTAAATACCACATTCTTCTGATTATGGACATTTGGGGTGCTTCCAAGATTTACCTGTCAAAAATTGTGCTGCTATAAAGATGTATATGCATGTATCACTCATTCTTAGTACTATAAAAATCACGTATGTGTGTGTGTATGCGTGAGTGTGTATGTACAAGAATGTAGAGACAGAATAAGAGGAAGACTCAATGCTGTATTCACCCATTTTCATGTTTAAAGTGAAATATTTACAGATAATATATAAATGTATCTTGTTTTACAGTCTCTCTGCTAATATCTCTCTTTTAATTAATGCACTTATACCATTTAAAGTGATTATTAACTTTAGGTTTGGATTGTTCTTTTTCTAGGATCTTAAGGTGCATCATCAGGTTATTTATTTAGGCTTATTCTTTTTTTTTTTTTTTTTGATATGGGCTTTCCCAGCTATAAACTTCCGTGTAAGGATTGGTTTTGTTGTGTTCCATAAATTATAGTATGTTGTACTGACATTATAATTTAGTTCTAGATACTGTCTTATTTCTTCCTTTATTTCTTCTATAGTCCTTTATGTAAAGAGTATATTCTTTAGTTTCCATGCTTTTGCATAATTATGTGTTTTCTTTTGCTGATTTATAGTTTCATTGTGCCATGATACGATAATATACATGATATAGTTTCAATTCTTTGGCATTTACAGAAGCTTGTATTATTGGTTAGCATGTTATCTATTTTGGAAAAAGGACCATATGCCACTGAGAAGGATATGAATTTTTTTGTGTTTGGGAGGAATATTTCTTGGTTGATTTTTTTTGTCTAGTTGATCTATTTGTGATAGTTAGGTATTCAAATTCCCCACTATAATTGTGCTACAGTTTATCTGACCTTTTATATTCAATAGTACTTGTTTTATGAAACTGGGTCCACTGTCGTTCAGTGCATATATGTTAATAAATGTTATCTCTTCCTGTTGGGTTGTCCCCTTGATCAATCTGTAGTGACCTTCTTTACATCTTTTCTTTGCATCAGTTTTTCCTTGAAGTCCACTTTATCTGAATACAGTATAGCTACATCTGCTTTTTTATGGGTTCCAGTTGCATGGAATATTGTTCTCCATCCTTTGATTTTTAGCCCAGGAGTTTCATTTTGGGTTAAATGGGTTCCTTGTATACAATACAACACATTATAGAATTTTGTTTCTTTCTTCATTCTGGCAATCTATGTCTTTTGATTAGGGAATTGAGACCATTCATATTGACAGTTATTACTGATAGGCATTGACTTATTCCTATCAATGTCTTATTGTTGCTGATTCCCTATCTTTCCCTCGACTTAATGTTTACCTTATCTGGTGCATTCATTGTTTTATACCTTTTGTCATTATTAGCATCATTATCTCATTTTAGGAGATTGCTGAAAAATGTTTTGAATTCTGATTTGGTGACCATGAATTTCTTTAGATGCTTTTTATCATGAGAATATCTTATTTCTCTAACAACTTAGTTTTGCAGGATACACCAGAGTGGATAAGAAATTGTTCTTCTTTAGGACTTGGAACATTTCATTCCAAGCTCTCCTGGCCTTTACTGTTAGTGTTAAGAAGTCTGCTAAAATTCTAATGACTTTACCTTTATAAGTCATTATTTTTTCTAACTGCTTTTAAGATTCTGTTCTTGCATTGGATTTTTGGGATTTTGACTATAGTGTACCATGGAGAGTTTTTTTCAATCATGGTTATTTTGGCTCTATATGATTTATTCCTGTGATTTCTTTTTTCTTATTTGGAAAATTTTCTGCTGAAATTTAACTACTGAAATTTTTCTACTGAAATGTAAACAGGTTTTTATGCCCTTTGTGCTGCCTTCTGATTTTTCATTGATTTCAATTAATCTTAGCTTTGTCTTTGTGTATCACCTAGAAGCTGCTGAATTCATTTTCATGTTTCATGTTGTTTTTGTTCGTTCTTCATTAGTCACTGACAAAATCTCTGACATCTAGTTTTGATATCCTGTCCTCCAATGGTCCCTTCTGTTACCCATACATTTGAAAGAATTTTTACTATCCTGAATTTCTATTTGGAGTCCTTGTATGAACTCTAATTATTTTCTATGCTCATCATTCACATTTTCCATCATTTTGTTTGAATCTTCTAGTTTTTATTAATGTCTTCTGTAGACTCACTGATCATTTTGTTTATTTGACCAATAATCTGTTTACTTATGTCTTCTGTGAGCTTACCACATGCCTTATAGATCTGATTTCCTATCACCTATGATGTATCAAATAATTCAGCTATGTGGCTTTGGATTTCCTCCCCTTTGCTTCTTCATATCTCAGTTTTGAGGTAGCTCAGAGTTTTTGGAGCCCTTATTGCTTTGTCTTTTCACGATTCTTTTTTTTTTTTTTGTATTAAGGTTTGTGGGTTGAATATATTGGAAAGCTTTGTTGCTAGAATGGAGATGTCTTAAGAATGGGACTTGGGGGTCCATCTGACATAAACCATAACACAGAGGCAGAGTGATAATGTTGCCACCAAACCCTCGGAGACAAGACAAAGTTAAGATACTTTTTAGTAGCATCCCCTGGATGTGGCTAACTATTGGCCATTGGCAATAGTTCCAGTATCCAACCACCTTGATTTTCTTAGGAGGATAGGAGTTGCAGTGTGTTTGGTGCAATAACAAGTTCTCCAGGAATGGGGTACACTATTGATAATGATTCTGTGAAGTAGGCAGACAAAATTTGATATGGAAGAAATTTTTTTCTGAGGAGAGATTTATGTTTTCTATATGTTCTTAAAGACATGTGTGTTCCAGAAAAAACTGGAGTCAGTTTCCTGCAGACATATTTTTATATTAAAAATGAATTCTGTATGTTAAAAACCCTACCTTGGGGAGAGAGCAGAACTCAAAGAAGATCATGTTGGTGATGCCCAGAAAACAGGAAATGATGTCAGAGGAAGGATATTCATCATCCTGATTGTTTGTGATTGGCCTGTCTTATCCACCTGAGTTAAGGACAGTCGTTCTTGTACTCAGGAGTGATTGAGGTCTAACATATTCCAAATACAGACTACCTTTTGGTGAATTGCTAGGGCAACATGGACAAGTAGAAAAAGTGACACTTATCCCATGGACCTTAAAACGAAAAAGAAATTTGGAAATCACCTGGTCTAACCTGCTCAAGTGACATGAAGGAGAGAGATCTCAAGGAAAGGACCAAAGACCAATGGCTGGAGTGTGACCCTGACTTTTTCTTTTGTTCTTTCTTTCTTGAGAAAAACTTTATTAGTTTCTGTTACTACACAGATTATGAATAGTTGGATATTTGGGAAAATGCACAGATATTTGGGAGAAAATGTACAGAAACTGTAGAAGTCCTCTGAAAACAAGCATGTTAGAAGCTTGTTTTTAATTAGTACAATTGAAATTGCTGGAATTTATAGTATGTCTTATATTTCCTGTGATTTTCTAACCTGATTCAGGCAGTTAACAATTCTAAGATTTAAAAAAATTTATGTTTTATTTTTTGGCTCTAACTAGCAGCTTCCAGTAATTCATCAAAATGATGAGCACAAAGGGAAAAAGGACATACTCAGTATGCATACTTCAGGCCTAGAAATCTTGGAGAGATTCTTTTGTTCATACATGCAAACCTACAAGAAAGGAGAGAGATAGCTCAGGTATTCAGGAAGTGTGTGCTGTATACAAGGAGAGCCCCACGACCCTTACTATTGCAAATCCTGGAAGGAGTCCAGTGTGCTCAGTAAGATGCTGGCATTTTTGTAAATCGACAAGTTAAAGATGAGATTCTCATCAAGGGATACAACGTACAATACTGAGCATATTAATTATTCTAAGGGTCTAGATAGCTTCCTGAAATGAATGAAGGAAAATGATTAGAAAGAGAAGAAAACCATAGAGAAAAGTATTTGAATTCAGCTAATGTGCCAGCTTCTGGTGCCCAGAGAAGCACAATGAGAATGACCAATGGGAAGAACCCAGGCTGCTGGAACCTACTTCTATAAAGACATGGCATGAGAAGTGTAAAAATTTTAAAAATAAAAAATTATCAGAAGTGTTTAAAACTTTCTTTTATTTAAAAGATGACTTGGAAACATACATTAACTGAAAAAAAATAAAAAAGAGAGAGAAAGAATGAAAATATCCATTTCAAAGAGGCCACGTCATGGAATTTTTTCTGATTTTTTCTTTATGTATAGCTCTCTTCCTATATTAACTCTCTCTACTTTAGATTTGGGTCATATGTTATAAATAGAAATTGTATCCTGCTTTTTACTTTTATCATGTATCATGAAATATCTTTCAAATCAGAAAAAATACTCAAAAAATCACAATCAGTGGTCACTGTGATGCTTTTGCTTGATTGTACCTTGATTCCAGATAAATTTAAGCTTGACCCTGTGGCTGGACACGTGTGTTCCTTGCTATGCTAAATAGTGCAGTGATGAACACCTCTACGCATAAATCTTGGTTCATACCTCTTATTGCTTCCTTGGGGTAGATAACTGGAAGTTGAGCTTCTTGGGGAAGCGGGATGACCTTTTCCAAATCTCTTGATATCCACTGTCAAATTCAGAGATATTTTAAATGTGAAGAAAAGGTCAGTGGAAAAGGCTGTCCTCCAACTTCTATTATGAGACAGACTTACTGAACTCTCCGACCCAAACCAGATTGTTTATAGCTTTAACATGTTCAAACCTTAATAGTTACTACAAAGTATCCTACATCTATGGTGAGTGCTCAATGAGGCAGTTTCTCATTCATTAAAAAAGGTAGTTATTGGGTATCTGCTGTGTGCTGGTTACTGAGGGTAGTTGAGGATAAACAGATGATCAGAAAATATAATGCCCTAGATGATGATGTGTTGAGTGTTAATCTGACTCTGATGGAGTGGAAACTTTGAGTTTCAGGCATCGGCTACACCATAAGTGAGGTTTCAGAGGCTGTTCGGATGAATCACTGTATTTATTTACACAGTATATTCCCTTGAGCATTTTCTCATTTTTCCTGAACATTGTTCAATTTTGGAGCATTTATATATGATCTTTCTTTTCTTCTTTCATATAACTTTCCATTAAAAAAGGACTGCTTGCTGGAAACATAAATATCCAGTTAAATAAGAGGTTTTTGAAAAAAATGTATAGGTGATCTTATTTTGCAGAAAGACACGCCACTGAATCCCTCTCATGTTTCTGTCTGTTTTTACCCAGGGCCTTGAAGTTCTATAAGGAAGAATGTTACACCACTGGCACAATGATTGGTTCTCCTGCATCTTCTTTGTTCTCCCCTCCAGTGCTAGGAAGTATCTAGTAAATAGTCCTATCCTTCTCCCACACACCCTAGCTTCCTCTCATTTCCTCTCTATTCATGTCAGAGGGCACATCTATTACTTGGATAGATGGGGGAATAATTATCCACCACTCCTAAAGAGTGATAAAAATTATCTACAATGTGAAAAGTGTTGAACAACAACCTAAACTTCTTTTCAATACTACCAGTCACAACTCAGTATTTAGTAAACTGTATGTCTTCATACTCTTCCTGTCTGAGGTTAAGAATACCAAAGTTAAAGCAAAGATCAGCTGGAACCACAATTTTCAGAAGTAATTAAATCTATTTTGAATGGAAGCTCAGAGCCAGGGAAGCAAGTGTTTTTTGGGTGAAATCAACCTCATCCTTTGAGCTTAGTGAAGCTGCCCATCCTATCTATGAAACTAAGTGGTAGCTTAGGAGAAGTGCAGGATTTATATATATGTATTTCCAGAATCCCAGTTTTACTGAATATTCAGAACCCTTTTGCCCTAAGAGTAGAGAGTTGGATGAGTAAGGAGTAATTTTTCAACATGTAGGCAAATATTTGAGTAACTGGTGGAAATAATAAATTACCCTCAGAAAGTGATTTCATTGCTCTTAAAAGTAAAACAGCACCCTCGAGAATTCCACAGAAATGACTCCATTTTCTTATCACTCCCTGTGGTAGCCATTTGATCTCACTCTGGGGTGGACTGGGGTGCAAGTTTATTTTTAATAAAGGCATACCTACATATTTTCTCTGGGAAAACAGGCAGAAAAGTGAGTATTGGGAGAAATCACTAAGATCTCAAAGAGTAATGATTACATTTAATTCTTTTCTTCAAACGAAGCTTGCTTGTAGGAAGTGCCTTGGAAGACTGTTATGTTTTTTTGCAAGGTGTTTAATGAGTACTCGTTATTTTGACCATTTGCAGTTTCCTGTTTCTCAGATTCCAGCTACATAATCCAATTACAGGTTGTGGATCTAGTTTGAAAAAAATCTGACAGGGGAACAGATTTTTAGTGGTTTTCGTCTTTGGGAAAAAGAACCATTTGATGCATTCAGAGTGCTATTCAGAAGTGAGTCTCAGAAATCAGGCTATCTTCTTTAATTTTCTGCCTGTCTATTCAAGCTTTGGGTTCTAAAACAATGATTTGACCATTTTTTGGTTCGCTTCTCTAAAATTCAGCTCCTCATTGTATGACTATCTGTCTCATAGAGTAACAGAGGGGATTCGAGGAAATAATGCATATGAAATGTTGGAATGTAGCAACTGATACTGCCACACTGAAAACACAAACATGATAATCTTGTTTCAGGGCTGGTGGAATATCACTCAATAGATGGAACCAATACATTTGCACTCCATCTGCGGCTCTTTCTCTAACATCACGCACATGCAAACCACTCCTCACACACATTACGAAACTTTCTTTCTCTGGAGCACAGACATTTTCACCGTGTTATGTTAAAAAGTTTATATTCCCTTTTAAGATGTTTTTCTTTTATCTGCCCGGTGATAATCATTTCCTCTACTCTATCTATGACCTCATATTCAAACTATGTTAGTACTTGGTCCTGCTGGCTTCAAGCCAATGTGACTAGCCTGGAGTTTCTGAAGTCAAAACATAGATTTCACAAAACCTTCCCAAAGGTTCGGTATGAGATACTGTTAAATCTAGTACACCAAGCTGGGCATTCAAAAACACAAACTACCTACCACTTGGATGAAGTACAAATTCTCTGCACTTTGTGGCCTTCTTGATTGGCACATTTGACTTCACAAATTTATTATTTTTCTTCATCTGGCATCTCTGGGTCTTACCTCTTTTGGGTTTCTTGGGTCCTTCCAAGTGGCTGGAATTTAAAAAGTACACAATGTATTAACTATTGTTACTCTCCTATTATCTTGCTTTGAAATTTTGGGTTTTTTTTTCTCTTTAAAATAAAAAAAGTGAAATAAATCAAACTCACATGTGCAAACATCTTATTGTCTCCCTAATGTAGGAAACTGAAAGAATAAATAAGGTCCAAAATCTATAATAGCTATTGTGAAAGGGAAAGAAACTGCTCAAAAGGAAAGAACATGCCAGGGATGTAGCTCAGTGGCATAAGTGCCTGCCTGGCAATCGAGAGGTCATGAGTACTGAAAGAAAAAAAAAAAAAGGAAAGAACAACTGAGGAAAGGAGAAAAGAAGGAAGAGAAAAGAAAAAAATACATACACATACATACATACATATACAGGATAACTAAGATAATACTACTAATTTCTTTTAGTTCATTGAAAAGTTGGTTTGTGTTTATATTATTTGATCAATTTTGCATGCCTATATCTTGTAATCTGAGCCACTAATTGAAGATAACAATATGCAAGACATTAACCATTGTTACAACAGCGTTGCTAATTTCCTATTATCCTGGTTTGAAATCCTGTGTCATTGATTTTTTTCCTCTTTAAAATAAAAAATAAAAATTAAATTAAATTAAATTTAAAAATGTAAGATTTTCCTTGTTTGGGCTTTTTTTCTTTTTTCTCCCTCAGAGGAAGACTTGTTAAATTTCATCAGATTTTCAAAGTGAATTTTCACCTAAGAGAGATTAAAAACCTTTTATTGCCTCTACCTTTCCTCTAGTTCCCCCACACTGGCGGGCCTACTGTTGTCTGTAATAACATGTTTGTCTTTATCCCGAGATCTGTTCTCATATTATTGAATATTTTCTGCTACCTGAAACGCCATTCTTACTGTAACGGTGTTTTACACCATCATTTGTTTCATGGCCACCTCCCTAATTTTTTTTTATCTTCAATCACCTGAGAAATTATTTACCTAATGTCTTTTCTTTCAAACCAATTATTTAATGCAACAAAATTTATTTTAAAATGAAGCTAGTTGACTTCAGAGAACAAATAATTCTGTTGCAGTGAAAATAAAAACCAAAGGCTGGTGATGTCAGAAGAGGGAGAGAGGATGGGCACTGACTGAGGCTGTAATCCTACTGGGGTGAAGAATAGGAGACTTCAGAAAAGCAGTGGAGACACAGACAGGGTCTGGGTAGCCCATGGAAAAGGAGAAAATGCTTTTGTGGGAGAGGAAATGAGTACAGAGAGAGTAAGAGTGAGAAAGAAGGGAGCTAGAAGATAGGATTTCACAAACTAACCCAGGGTATTGGGTGAAATACGGGACAGGCTGCGAATGAAAACAGAGCTTTGGAAGCTCAAAGAGAGAGAAGTGGGCACCATAAACACTGAGTCTAGAGGTGGTACAAGCTGCATGTTTTAAGAAGAAGGGGTGGAGAAACCTCGGGATAGCTTAGAACCTGGCTTGAGAGCCTAAACAGATGCCTTGAAGTGGGCAGAGGCAGCACTTCTGTGTGTGTCCGGGTGGAAGGGGTATGGAGAGTAATAAATGGGGCCTCTTTTACTGCTATGGAAAAACTCCTTCCTTAAATGTGGCATAGAAATCTGAAGTGCCAACCTCACCCTTGGCAGAGAGAGAGAGAGAGAGAGAGAGAGAGAGATTATAAACAATCCTTGAAAAATGCCAATTTGGTTCAAATGGTGAAGAGGAAGGAACTCAGGATACCCTGGCAGTGGGCAGTGGTTTTCCAAAGGTTGGGCACATAAAGACCTCTTGGAGAACTCATTTAAACCACTCCTAGGCTCACTCCAGAGCTTCTGATTCAGTAGCTTTAGGGATGGGCTGCTTGCCTTTCTACCAAGTTCCCAGGACTGCTAAGGCTGTGGATTGAGAATCACACTTTGAGAACCACTTGGCTAGGAAAGCTTGCCCATGCCTTTTAGAGATTGATAAAAGTTCTCTTAAGTTTATTCCAAGCAATAAATCACTGCAATATAAAAATGAGGTAAGTGAACATGCTCTTTCAACTCTAAACTTACAGATCAGTATAAAGGATTCAAATGTGAAATGAAAAACATCTAAAATTGCTATCAGCTGCTGCACCAGGGTGAGAACTATCGGCGTTTCCTGAGCTCTGCATCATGTTGGAATTTGGGGCGCTGGGAGAACAGGCAGCCAGCTCACTGCCCTGGTAAGTGGTGGGGGGCCTGCTGGTGCGCGGGTTAATAATCAGACATCGATCCACCCCCCACCCCCATTACCAAGTGGAAGCCAGAGGTCTGAGTGTCTCTTGGGAGGATGAATGTATGCAATGTGGCAAGTAAGGCAGATTTCTGTCTACCGTCTCTTTGAAGCCAAATACTTTTATCACTGTTTTGCTCAGTTCTGATTAATGATACTGCTCTATTCAGTATTCTGTTTTTATAAGTTCGATATTTCCTTCCATTTTGCTTTACCTGATTGAAAGAACAGATAATGTGAACAGAAGGGGATGTACTATTGTGCCTATTGCTGGTGTCCTGGTGACCTGCTGTGAGGTTCTGTGCCAATTTCACTGCACTGCCTCGCATGGGTTTGTTGTGTCTTGTTCTGCTGTATTTTGCTACCTTCAAAAAAAAAGTAGATAACAAAGTAACAAAATACCTCCAAAAAACTCCCAACTCCACCAAAGCTGATCAACGGGCCATGGATGAGGAGAAACTCAAAAACAAAGCAACAGAAGAATATAAGGTGATTAAAAAGTAAATAACAACAACAAAACAAGTCAGTAAGGTAATGAGCAACCTGAAACAAGATATAACTAAACAGATAATGGACTTAAAAAATACAAGGAGGAAAAGAAAGTGCTCTAAAGGATATAACTGTATTTATGTTTAAGTGTGTATAATTGATAATCATGTTGCTAAGTTTTTATTGGATCATTGAACAGAACTGTTTGCAGCCTCACTATTTGAATGTCCACTTTGTATGCTTTAATTTTGTAACAACTATGTCTAAGAAGACAATATGTAATTTATCAACCAGTGATTTCTTACTGTTTATTTTTTTCTGAAATTCTGTATTGTTTCTACCCTTTTTTCTGTTTTGCTTTTTTTCTCTTTAAATAAAATTTAAAAAATAAAATTGTTATCAATTCTCATCAGTGCAAGAATCAAGATTTCAGTCTCTTCTCTTGGTTTTCTGCTTTTATACAGATTCTTAGTTTACTTTCCTCTGATACACTATAATTTAAGATTTAGTCTGTGGTGGCCTCTATGGCCTGAGGGAAAGTGAAGGGAACAGCCAGGCAGATTTTCTTCTGTAGCCTTGAATTCAGTACAACTTTAGAAGTATGTGGTGACTGTGACTTTCTGTTCTAGGCAGCCCAGGGAGAGATGGCCAGTGATGCATGGGTGGCTGCTGGTGCTGAGTCAGGAAACTCACCTGGTCTGCCAGCCAAACTGTGGGTATCCATGAAATTTTCTTTTTTGTCTGTCCATCTTAAGACTACAGCCTTTCCTCTGGGTCTAGGTCTGAGCTTAAAGGACAGGAAGAACATTTAGGAGAAGGATGGGGCCCATCTTAAAGGAAAAAAAAGTCTCTGAAAACTCAGAGTTAACTGAATCAGAAATCACTTCTGTTTGAAAATTTTTCATGATAAATCCATATAGTATGCAAACCTCCATAGATGCTGGCAGGGCAAATAAGAAGCTTTTAAACATTAGTATAAATTTCACATTTTTCATTGTTCATACTGGAAAGAGTTGTCCTTGCCTTTGATAAAGGATTCTGGGAACTGAGGCAATGATTAAAAGAGTCATTTAATTGTGGGAAGGGAAACAGTCCAACTGGTAACTAATAAAAATAAGCAACAGGTAGGATTTTTAACACTCCTTGTTTTTAGCAAACTGAGTATGCTGTTTACTATCACTGTTCATACTTGATGCTTCCTCTGTAGAAAAATAAAAGAGAGATACAATTAGAGTTAAATCACAATTAACTATCGAGTGCTCAGGGTGTGCTAGATAAAATACAGCATGCCAGTCAAATTCGTATTCCAGATAGGCACTGAATAATTTTTTTGTGAGGAACATATTTGTACTTCTGAAATTCAAATTTAGTTGGGTATCTTGTATTTTATTTGCTGAATATGGCAATTTGACTTAAGGGAAATTTTTTTGGAGGAGCAGGTTAATATTTGAGGCTGAACCTTGCTCATGCCATCTATGTTGAAATTCTCTAGGGAGGGAGGTACAAATTCATAAGGGCTATTTACGTTAATTTAAGAATTTAAACTACTGTTTTGGAAAAGGAAAAAAAAATCAAGGCCCCAAAAATCAAGAGACCCTTTTTTGCCATTTTTATTACAGTCAGCTGATATTGTCAGCTGGACATGAGCTGTACCAGTTTAGTGACACACAGACCACCTTTGTATTAGCTGTGCCCCTTTCAATACCTCTTTGAACAAAAATTATAACTGTTGGGGGGGAAATATCAATTTAAAGGTCAACTGCTTTCATAAAAAAGTGATTATTCAGTATTTCATACCTTGAACCAAAGCAGACACCAGGATTTTGCTGTATCTCTGTCTTTTGAGCAGCAGATATATGCTGAGCAATGGATTGCTTAATTATATGATTATCTCTCTTCAGGGAGGACATGTGAACAGGAATGGGAGCCGCTGGGAGAGGTACACTGCTTTACTTGTGATCCTTAATCTATATCTATAGTCATTACTGGTTACGAGTTGACTTTTAAAACAAATATCTAAAATATAAATTACTTTTACAATGCAAAGTGGGCATTTTGGTGCTAAAAATCTCCTAGTACTGAAAAATGGATGCATTATACACATGTGGCTCCTGGCTAACATCATTCCTTTGCTGTTTGTTTTTATTTTTAGTGATCAGCCAGTGTAGAAAAGGAGATGGGAGAGCCCAACCTCCTAATTAACTAAGGTGGGGAGAAAGGCCATGAAGCTAACCTTTCTAAGTGAATCACCAAGTACAACAATAGAAAGGGAAATCACTTTGTAGTGAAGCAGCATTGTAGGAAAATCTCACAGAGATTCTGAAGCATCATGAAAGCCAAAAGATTGAGGTTAAACCTGTATAGCTAAACTCCATCTTTGTGTTTTTCTTAGTCACCTGGGGTTCAGTGATGAGAGAAGATTCAGGGTGCAGGGGAAAACTCAAACTCAAATGATGTCGTAAGTTAACAACAGCTGAGAGGCTGGGGTGAGCAGCAGTAGCACCTAAGGTAGCCAGTGAAAGTGTAATTAGGTGTAAGTAGTATTCCTTCCCCATGTCCAGTTCTAAATAAGGTGTGTGGCAAACCATTCCAGTGACCTCCCAATCTGGAGGCTAGTTTAGCTTCAATTCTATGCATTAAGATGAGACTTTGGGATATAGCTTCAGAGCACAGGAAAAGAGAAACTCAGTGCTAGACAAAGTTGTAAAGTTTACATTCTGCCTCTTGACCATGGGACTCCAATTAGGCGCTCAGTTCTGAAGAAGGTTCAGCACTTCGGCTTCAATGGTACCTAGTGACTTTAAATCTCATGTTCAGTGTCAGTTTCTTAATGTAACATTGAACCCTGCCATTCCCAATTCAACTGTTGTTATGATGAAAATTATATGTATATACATATATATATGTATATACACACATATATACATGTATGTTTCAGTCATCTAATTAATTTAGTACTCCTATGAGCCTATTTACAAATCAACATTTCTGGACAAGGGAAATTTTCCAAGGAGCAGGAAAACTTCCTCACAAAGTTGAATGTATTTTTATGATCCAAAGATGAGCACCAGAGACACTAAAATAACTCACTGTGTGATGATTGCCAAGAAAACCTTGTTTTGAAATCCCTGTACCCTTGATTACATCATGTCAAGTGAGGAATCCACCTTTAGAAACAATAGATAAGGCATTTGCTCTTCTCCATCAATACTGCATGGTTTCAAAGAGCTTTTTATTTTCCTTTTTAATTTTTTAATTTTTTATTTTTTTGGCTTCTCTTGGCTCTGAGTGGTTGCAACACATGGTAAATCTTTAACTTCAAGTGTCCTTCTGTGGTGACCAACTAAAATATTAGCAAAATAAATGTTTTATGGGAAAATGTTGGCAGGAACCCCAACAGAAACAGGTGGTATTGGGTTATTTCAATATAATGTAATGATACAGCCAGGTTTCCATCTGGACAGCATGTGGTTGGGTCTGCTCAGAGAGTATCAAAGAGTGTAAGTATGCACCGGGGAAGCCAGCAGTGTCCAAGTGTGCAGCTAGATGGTTACTTGACAAAATAATAGTCTGGGTTTTGGGTCCTCTGGGTTAAATATTTTCACTGTCAAAATCAGAATTTCTTCATAAAATATTAAAGGCGAAGCAAACCTCTGACATGCAATACTGAACGGTATAATTATAAGGCAGTTCCTGGAAACCAAAGAGAGCGTGTATTTAAGAGGCATTTATTATGAAAGAGTTCATTACCCTTGGAAGCTAAGACAGGTTTTAGAGGGAGCCTTGGAACAGGGAAGCTTTTTTAGAAAGGCTCAGTCTTGTTGGTAAGAGTACAATTTGAAAATAAAGAGAGAATGGGATTAGTTTTCTGCTAAAGGCCTGGTCACAATCCAAAGCTAAAGAAATGTATCCTTAATTTACCACCAGGGAAGAGTCTTTCTCCCTTTTCCATAAAATTCCTGCTTCAGGCACTTCAAAACACATGGAATTAGGAACACTTGGAACATTTGGTTTTGCACTCAGGTTTCCTCACTGTATACTCACGCTAAGCTCAATAATAAACTCTTGGCTCAATAACTCCCTGTATGTATCCCAGAGAGGGGCATCAAATTATAGCTATGTGCAGAGGTGGATCCTCTTCAGAGGCAGAGAGACCTCACTCCCTGGCTCGCTCAACTCTAGCCAGAGGAAGAAGACTAGAATTTGCACACTGGGAGTAAACAATTTGGAAGTGGCTTGCAATCTCCTTGATGCTGACTAGCAAATTCAGGAAGTCATGGGCACCATCTGCCAAAATGAAGGAGCCACTTGTACCCCAGGGTACTTGGCCCAGGAAGGCTTGGCTTCTAGAAAGTTCCCTGCAGCATTTAATTGACAGTATGGCAGACATGAAAACAAAGGCCTAGAAAAGAAGTCTAAGGACTGATAGATAAAAATGAAGGAGTAGTGAAAATTCAGGGAAGGAAAAGGAATAGATCTTTAAAATTTTTACTAGTTGTGCTAGTATAACTAAGCCAAAGCACTTACTGGTAACATCCTTGTACCACTGGTACCCAAGGATGCATGCATTCATGAGGCTCTTGCTTGTTACTCAAGAAGCAGGCAACCTTACCATATCTGTCGTATTTTTCTACATCAGGGAAGAGAAGCAGAGGAGATGGGGTGATAGGGCCTGTGAGCCCTGAAGCCTGATTCTTTTCCTATTACTTTTGTGGAGCTGGATTTAGGCCAAGGAAAGAATGGCGCCCTGGAGGATAGAGAAGCTATAGCGAGGGTCCTGGGTTGCTTGGGAAAATCATTTTCTCCATCTGGAGCAGATCTAACAGCATGTCTCACTTCTCTTCTTCAAACTGTGCTGGAGTGACAATTGTATGTGTGCAGCATAGGGCTTGGGTCCCTGTGGGATTCTTAAGGGTCGTAAGTAGCACAGTGTCTTTATAGCTGAACAGTTTATGATATAATGGGGAGAGTGGATACCTAGAAAAGAACTGAAAGTTGAGTTACTCACGGGAAGAGACTTCCTCATTTTATCCTTATAATATGGCACATGGTAGGTGATAAACTAAATGCTGAACTGCATAGACCGCTAGACAGGTGATAGGGCTTTGCAGATATGGGCCTGGCTTAGAAACGTCTAATACTGTGTCCCTTCCGTGATATATCAAGTTGCCTCACAGCTGAGCACAACTCTGTGCTCAGCAAATATTAGAGTGGATATAATGATTTCAGAGAGAGGTGAAAACTTTGTAACAGAAATGTGACAGGTTATGCCTCAGATTTAACGGTTTGGATCTTCAGGCACTTAGTGCTTTTTCAGTCTGAATAAATCCTCCAAGGCTGGGAAAATTTACTAAATTAATCGCACAACTATTGAAAACTCTCAAGTGTCACCCTGTAGTTCTTTTCTTTTGCTTCTCTTTTCTCCTGAGTTCCAAACTATCACAGCTTTTGTCTTAGTCCATTTTCTGTTGTTATTACAGAACACTGTATGCTGGTAAATGTATAAATAAGAGAAGTATATTTGTCTCTTGGTGTTAGGAGGCTGGAAAGTCCAAGGGTGTAACAGTGACAGCTGGCAAGGGCTTTCATGCTGCATCATAACGTCATGGAAGACAAGTAGCTGCAAAAATGAAAGTACAAGGGGTGGGCTAGATTTTCAAATAAGCTCCTCTGCAATAATTAACCTCCTCTCCTTGATAATAACATAAATCCACCCAGCAGGGTTCTGTCTTCATGACCCAATCACTTCTCATTTAGGCCCCGCTTCCCGACCTGCTGCATAGAGGACCAAGCTTCCACTTAATGAATTTGGAAGACTCATCTATGCCATAGAAGTCTTCAAGGCGACCACTACCAGTTCTTCCTTGAGGAAGAAGAAATGATTTTGGCTTGGAGTTAGGGAATAGTCTTCTCTGAGGTTGAGAGGAGGCTGAAGCTCTGCTTGTTCCCCAAGTAGAAAAGGGATGGGACTGACCTATTGTTCTGTATTCCTTTCCCTCTGATGCAAGCCTGTGGCGGCTTTATTGACAGGTAGGAGGTGAAAGGCAGACTAGAAGCTTTGTGGAGCAATGTGGTGATTCTGGGACTCCTGGAATTGTTTCTGGGCTCCACATGGTCTGGGCGAAGTAAAGAGGGTTATAGTGCAGGCCTTTGGGGAAGTCATCTTAGCTATTAATGTCTCAGGTACAGCAAATGAGATACAGACATAGAATTTGGTTGGTCATTCTGAGACCTATTGAGAAGCCTGATAATTACTAATAATTATTTGAGCACTTAGAATGAGTAAGATCCTTTGCTAAATGCTTTGTAGGTGAGAAAATGGAGCTGTAATAAGTTGAACAATCAGTCCAAGTTCATGGAGGTAGTAGGAGACAGTGATTCCTGTCTGTCAGACTCCAAAATCCAAGCTCTTAACCCTTCTGCTAAAATTAAATCACTAATACAGTGCTTTATAAAATGTCATGGATGTGTATTGTATCAATGGGGTGAGCTGGGTCTTTTAGAAGGCTCATAGAGTCTTTTCTTCTCATTGTGGCAAAATAAATTTCACATGGATTAAATATATAGGTTAATGATGAAAGCAAACCACAAACCAATAGAAGTAATTGAAGAGAATGTTGGTGAATATAATAAATGGTAACTGAGGCTGAGAAGGGTATTATAAAAAGAATTTTTAAAATGAAGGAAGGATAGATTTCCCAACAAAAATTTTCTAAAATTTCTCTACATCAAAATTTTAAAAGAAGTTAAAATATAAACAACTAGGAAAACGTATGCATAATCTTTATGTCAGCTAAAAAAGTATATATCCCTAATGCATATATCATTCTTACTAATCAAATAAACAAACAGCTACTCTATATACTCTAATAATTTAATAGTAAAATGGATAAAATCTATGAATAAATAATTCACAAAGAAGAAAAATAAATGTACAAACAAACTTAAATAGGTTCAACTTCAGTAGCAATAAAATACATTTTAACTGATATGTTCTTTGTCATAAATTGGCAGATAGAAAAATATATATTATGGACATAGGGAAACTGATTGTACATTGAGGTATTTTCCTATATGACTAGTAGAGTATGATTGATACGACTTATCTGTAGGACAACTTACCAATATGTGTAAGTGTTTTAAATTCTTCACATTTTTGTCCCAACATGTCTATGTCTAAAACTAGTAGTTTTGTCTCAGAAAATATGAATGTAAACACTGACTAATTTCTGAGAATAAGCACCAAAAGAAAGTTTTTAACACTAAAAATTTAGAGACAAACTATATACTCAGTATCAGAAGACTGACTAATGGTTACATATCTGAAGGAGTATTATCCAGCCACTCAAAATAACTTTAGAGTACCAAATGCCACTGAAAGATGCTCAGTATGTATTTCTTACTAAGAAAAGAACTACAGAATGATAAACATTCTTTCTAAAAAATTATGTGTGTTTTCACCATTCTAAAATGACTTAAAAAAAAGACACCAAAGTTTTAATAGAGTTAGGGTCTAGTTCTCTGATCAAGAAAATTATGTTGTATATTTTCTCTTTTTGGTGTGCTTTTCTGTAATTTTAATAATTACCATCCATGTATGTATATAAGTATTTATAATACAGAGTGAAATGATATCTACAGTGTACTTTATTAGGAAATGGTGTGTTTGTGTGTGGGGAAGGAGGTAAAGAAGTAGGCATTATAAGCCTTTTGCTTTGTGCTTTTGAGCAGAAGTCTCTTGCTTGGATTAGTTAATGCTCTAATTTAGGTTGAATTTATCAGCTCTGCTCATGATCACTTTTTCAAAACAGTTTAATTAGCTACTTAGCAAGGGAGTCTATTTTGCTGTGCAAATTCATGCCTCATTAAATCCTGCCTGGAGACTGTTGAAGGCAGGACTATTCTTTGCTAGTGGTCTGCTTAGTACCATTAATTGCTATGTGATGTTCTAGAGCAAGGAAGTAGAGTTCTGGATCATTGAGCCCCAGATTCAAGACCCTACTTTTCAGGGTGCTTGAGATATCAATAAGCATGTTTAACCTAGTAACTTTTATTGGGGAAAGAACTGCTAGCTACCTGGTGAAGCTCATTTACCACTGCCTTGTATCATCTTTGGAGAACTAAGAGATGTTAATGGTCCCCTGGCTCTTTCTTTTCAACCAAGTGTTTCCTGGTAGGATCTTTATTTTGTATTTGTATTTGAGTGCACTTTTTTTCCTGTTAAATACCAATCTGTTCAAATGCACCATTTTCTGCAGCTGAAAGAAGATATCTTAAATTCTGTCTCTACTTTTGTAGTTATGAACAATTCCACCCAGATATAGGATGTGCACATGCAAAAATCAGTTATTCTTTTTTTTATTTAAAGAGAAAAAAAAAACAGGAAAAAGGTAGAAATATTACCGAATTTCAAGAAAAGAAGATAAACAGTAAGAAATCACTACTTGATGCATTACATATTGTATACTTTTAGAAATAGTTATTCAAGTTACAGAATTAAAGCACTCAAAGTGGACACTCAAGCAGTGAGAGTGCAAACAGATCTGTTCAACAATCCAACAAGAACCTAGAAATATAGTCATCAATCCCACACACCTAAACACACATGCAGCTATATCTTTTATAGCGCTTCCTATTTCCTCTTTTTTTACAATAACAATTATACATTTTTAAAATTTTATTTAAAGAGAAGAAAAAAAAGCAAAACAGAAAAAAGGTAGCAACAATACAGAATTCTAAAAGAAAGAAAGAAAAAGGAGAATGAGAAAAAGCCCCACTAAGAAATCAGTAATTTATAAATTACATACTGTCATCCTGTATGTAGTGTTCAAGTTACAAAGTTAAAGGGTACATAGTAAATATTCAAACAGTCAGACTACAAACAGTTCTGCTCAAAGATCCAACAAAGATTCAGCAATATGCTCATCTATTTTACACACTCAAACATACATGCCGTTATATACCTTAGAGCACTTTCTTTTCCTCTCTTTTTTACAATAGCAATTACACATTTTGGTTTTATTACTCTTGTAGTTCTTATTTACTTTTTACACTAGAGACACAATATAATATTTATAAATATGATTCTTATTTATTTCATTAATGAGGATAGTCTCAAGTTGTCTCCATTTGCCTATGAAGGCCTCAAGATCATCCTTTTTTATAGTTGAGTAATATTCCATTGTATAGAAATACCACATCTTTTTCATCCACTCTGCAGTTGATGGGCATCTTTGTTGTTTCCAAGATTTAGCTATCACAAATTGTGCGGCTATGAACATGGGTGCACATATATCACTGTGATATGAACTTTTCAGTTCTTTGGGGAAAATACCCAGGAGGGGGATAGCTGGATTGAATGGGGCTTCCAATCCTAGTCTTCTGAGAATTCTCCATATGGATTTCCATAATGGTTGTACCAGTCTACATTCCTACCAACAGTGGAGCAGTGTTCCTTTTTCCCCGCAGCCTTGCCAACAGTTGTTATCAGTTGATTTCTTGATGGCAGCTATTCTTTCTGGAGTAAGGTGGAGTCTCAATGCTATTTTAATTTGCCTTTCTCGAATGACCAGTGATGGTGAACATTTCTTCATGTATTTATTCACTATTTGTATATCTTTCTCTGAGAATTGTGTGTTCATCTCAGATGCCCATTTTTGGAGAGGGTCTTTGAATTTGGGGGGCTTGATGTTTTTCATTTCTTTATGTATTCTGGACACAAGTCCTTTGTCTGAGGGGTTGCTGGTTAAAATTTTTTCCCACTCTGTTGGTTTTCTTTTCACTCTGTTGGTGATTTCCTTTAAGTGCAGAAACTTTTGAATAATATGAGATCCCATTTGTTGATTCTTTGAAGTGTTTCCCATGCAGTTTGCGTTTTGTTCATGAATTCTCTGCCTACCCCTATGTCTCCAAGACGTCTACCTACCTTGTCTTCCAGTAGATTTAGTGTTTCTGTTTTAATATTGAGGTCTTTGATCCATTTAGACTTTAGTTTTGTGCATGGTGATATGCATGGATCTAGTTTCAGTCTTCGGCATGTAGAGAGTCAATCTTTCCAACACCATTTATTAAAGAGACTATCCTTCTTCCAGTGGACATATTTAGCCCCTTTGTCAAATATCAGGTGGCTGAGTGTCTTTGTAGTTGTGCTTGCATCTTCTAATCTGTTCCATTGATCCTCAGGTCTATTTCTTTGCCAGTACCAAGCTGATTTTATCACTGTGGCTTTATAGTGTTTTTTCAAGTCAGGAATTGAGATGCTTCCTGCCTTGCTTTTGTTACCTAGAATTGCCTTTGCTATTCTAGGTTTCTTCTGTTTCCAAATGAATTTTAGGAGTGTTTTCTCTAGATCTGTGAGGTATGTCAATGGTATTTTGATTGGGATTGCATTAAATCTGTATAACAGTTTTGGGAGTATGGCCATTTTCACAATGTTGGTTCTTCCTAACCAAGAGCAAGGAATGTCCTTCCATTTTCTAATATCCTCTTCAATCTCCTT